>JAPYZA010006716.1:0-13078 GCA_030522685.1 Eupelmus azureus
TAATAAACTAAATAATAAACAAAATATATTTATACTTATACAAACACGGATATTTTTCTATGTCTACTATGGGCAGCTTATATTAACATAAAACTATGGGATAGTAATTTCTTTTTCTCTAACACAATTGTTTAGACAAGTCAGAAAAACAGAAGAATTATCAGAAAAAAAGAAAAAGTAAGAAAAAAGAAATTAGTGGGCGTCTACATTTAACAGAAGAAATCGGATAGACGCGACACCTCATCGATCTTATCCTCGGCCCGGACGGTCGAGGCTATGCTACGGAATCACAGATGTGACTTTGATTTCTCTCCTTCGGCGTATCCCCATGAGAAACTGCCGTAGATTAAGCGCTTGCCTGTAATTTGTCGTGAATTCGATTCTCCATCTTCGACGTTGTTCGAGGACGCGCGAGGCGAAGCGACACCTGAGCACGCAAACACACCGAGCTTATATTACACTTTTCCTCCAATAATCTATTTTCAATGCTTTTTATTTATTGAATAATCCTTATAAACAAAAAGCGTTTATTGGACTGAATAATTTTCAGAAAAAACATATTAGTTTTGATAAATAATGAAAAATAAATGAGAATAGAAGCGTAATATTAAACGAAATCCAAAGTCCAGGTGAAGCGAGCTTGAACGCTCGGGTGCGCGCAGACGATCATGCAATATGCGGGTGCTGGGTATTTGTACTTTTTGGAACTGCTCGTATCCCGTAAAATCCAGCGGCTTTGCTGAGCACAAGATTTCGCGAGTACGGCATTTAATTTATCCTCCGGCGCAAAAGGAATAAACAGGGGCTGGGGGCGAGGGGAAGGAGGAGGAGGAGGGTATGAAAGAGGCCGGAGAGGAACTTTCGTCACGGTATGCATGCGCGCGCGACGGTAAAGCCGGAACATAAAATCCCTGGTCCGTTGCGACGACGACGCTGCTCTCTCTCTCTCTCTCTCTCGTACCGGGGAATAAGCAGCACTGGCGAAAACGCGCAAGGCGAAAAGAGAGGGAGAAAGAAGAGAAAAGCCGCGGCACGAGGGAAACGAGTAGTAACAGCGAGTTGGCTGGGACAAGTGCGCGGCCGCGAAAGAGAGAGAGGGAGCTACCGGAAAAGAGAGCGCACAATCAGAGCATACCTTAGTTGTCCGCTCGTAAAGCAAGCCCGTATGTCCGGAGTACACTCTCGCAGCACAGTGTCTCCGAGCTTGCGCACCCGCTTTAAAGGACCGAGAACCGCGAGAGAGCAAGAGAGAGAGAGAGAGAGGAATATGCATGAGGAAAGCGAGTTATGCTACGCTGATCTTAATGGGCAAGCGGACGCGCTGCGAGAAAGTTAGGAGCTGGAATATGTGGGCTGTTGAGTTTGGCTGAGCGTGGAGCGCAGCGGCGATCATAGCCGAGGAAGCGAATGACGGCTTTCGGAAAGTCGCCCGCGGCCAGATTGTCTTGTGGTCACTGCTCGATAGCAGCACCCAGCGAACCTAATGCTCTTCTTCTTCGTAAACTGCTTTTCCCGGCTAACTTTTATTTTCCTCAAACTGCTACGTTGTAATTTACATGCGCTCTTGAAATTACATTACTGTTATGTACTTTGTGTATAGTTACACTTTTGCCGAAAGACATATCGCTGGTTAAAATTCATTCTACATTTATTTACATTAAATTTACATGTGAGACAAATCATAAAACTTGTTTTATTGTAAAAATGTTTAGATAAATACGTAAAAAAGAATAAATAGCAAATGACGCAAGCGTAAAAAATCATGCATAGATGCTAAGCGATAAGCCAATTTGTTCACCGCAACACGCACGCAGAGCCCCCAGCAGGCCAGGGAGCCAGCTCGGTCCTTCTGCCGGGGCGATTCGCAATCTTGATCGCAGCGTTGACGCGCCGAGATCCAACTAGAGCATATTTCCCGATAACGATCGCTCGGTCCTCGGAGTTAAATAGACATTTCGCGCATGGCCGACTTATCTCCCTGTCCCCGAGCCTCGCGCTTCTAATCTCCCTCTTTGACTGGCAAAAGAGAGGCCAGACGCCGCGTCGCGTGGGGTAAAACGCGAAAATATTGCCGGGCCCCTGACGCCTTTATGGATAGAGGCCTGCGCGCGCGGTATACGCACGTACGCGAGACATATGGTAGTTGGCAGAGGAGGAAACCTGGCCCCCCTTTTTTCCGGGGATACGATCTCGGATCTTTAGGAGAGCGCGCAGCAAGTGTCCTCATGAGTTTTCAATGAGATTAGCGGCCCATCTGTGCCCCCCGCGCGCGAACAATGCACCAGTCAACCTGCTGGACTGCGCGCCCGTATGCTTGCGTGCTGCGCGCGCGCGGATCGCGGCAGCAGCGCGTGCACTTGTTGGTAGCTCCGCTCGGCTCAGTTTTTCTTGATGATGGGGCGGCAGTTCGTTGGCTATTCATGACTTTGGCGCTTGCGTTTATCTAAGTTGAACGGGCGTCGGCTGATGAAAAAGTGCGCTCTATATGGCTTACTGAATAAGCACGTGGAAGTTGTTTTTGAAATAATTATTTTTTTACTTATTTGATTTTTTATACTTTCATCTAACTATAACCCCGTTGTTATTTCTACTAAAAGTAAGACTAACTGCGAAATATAAAAGATGAAAAAATCAATTTAATATTTTCCAACTTAATAAGCTTTATTTACTGTGCTTGTCATTAAAAATATGATTTCTATTTAAAATTTTTAGCAAGTTAAACTTGATCCTAACTTCTCATCTAAATATTTTGTCACAACTTCAAGTCACAATAACGATCTGAAGCCATAAAAAACGTACTAATCAGATCCGAAAAAATCGTTCCATTGGTTAGCTTTTTAGGAATTTGTTTGAGCAGCGTGACTAAACAGCAAAACCATGAATATTGCAATTGTCCTTCTGGCCGGTCGGTAGAAGGGAGTCAGCGAGCTACCCTCCTCGCTCACGCATCGCCCGGAGGCTTTCTCCGAGTGCAATACGAAAATACTTTGCCCGACGTTCTTTCTCTCTGGCTCTCGTTCTCTCTTGAGTAAAGCGGCTCGATCAACAAGCCTCGACCATCGCACATACGCCAAAAGAATATATATATATATACACAAGTATCGATCCATGCGGTCGCCTAAAGTGTGCTCGGTCCCCATAGCTCCGATCTGGTCCACTACAATCTATGCAACGTGAGGGAGAGAGTCGGATATAGGAAGGGAGCGAGTGGATTTGTGTGCGTGTGCGTGATGCCCCATATGGAGGCTGCCCGCGCATATGTTCAGACGCGCCGCTAACGACCTGCTTTAGGGGCCCCAATGCGCGGCATGCTAAACTGCGGTCGTTCTCCTATACGGCCGCGCCTTTTTTCCCCTAGGACGCTAACTAACCATATACGATTCTCATTGACAATGATCTCCACGAGAGATCCATTAATTTTCTTACGCGAATACGCTATTCTCTAATGAGGGATCTTATTATTCATTGCAGTTTTTTTAGCATTTCTATTGTCCCACTCTTATTGAGATTATGCAACCAGCTATTTACACCAATCAACTATTAGAAACAAAATCTTAAGTCTTGTAAATCAAGGTTTCATTTAAGCTTTTACACAATATCACTGATATGTTTAAAAGTGTACGTGACGCAAGACAATGAATTTAAAAAAATATTATTATATTTACTTTCAAACACTTTAAAATAACACGGTGCTCGAAAAAAAAGTTTCAGTGTATTGCAGAAAAGAAATGTACAAAAGAGTAGAGCATAGTTCGTTCTCGCGATGGATCGATAAAAATAAGAAGAAGACGAGGCAAAAGAGAGAGAGAGAGAGAGCGAGTGGAAGAGTGAGAGAGATAGAGAAAGCGAGCAGAGAGGTAGCGTGCGCGCGGAAGAATAAGAAGCTTAACGCTCTAAAATACTTAAACCGCAGAGCAAGTGCGGGCTTTCTACGAAAGTATTATACGTATACGTAAGAGAGCGAGGAGAGGCCGCTTATACAGTTTTTTTTTCGCCGACCTGCAGAACTAAATGAGTTACGTATTGTGCAGCGCAACGAGTCGACCCCCAGCCGGTCCTGCAACACACACATACGCAACTATGCATATACATACATACACGTATGAAGCACCCTTCTCGACACCATGTTGTATTTCGGGTCTCGGCCATCTGGCGGGCTATTATACCAGTATTTTAATTTAATTAACTCCGCGTAAAGCGCGAATTCGATCGATATTATCGGCTCTTTCGGCTGGATTAAGCTTGTTTGCGGGGTTACTCCTCCCCCCACCCCCTCTCTATTTCTCGAATCTCGGGTACGGATTTCGTATACGCATATCCGATGCAAGTACGGGCTCATGTGTGCAGGTTTAATTAGGATTTCGGCTGATCGGCAGCGGAACAGATTTTCGACAGTTTGCTGCTCGCCGTCCACAACAACTGGACTATATTCGGATGCGGGCGGCATGAATCGATCTAGTTGGATCGCATCTATTATCCCGTATAAATACTGGACCTGCATTTATAGATATTAATTTCTTTCTTGCTTGAGCTACGAGGGCACAATATGGGCTATTACGTGAATCGAAAAATTATTCTACCAGAAAATTGATACTTCTGGAGGATCAAGCTGTGTAGGTATATATTGTGTTTTAAATTCACGATCGTTAATTATATCGATCAATTAGGATCAGTGTTCAAGAGAAGAAGTAACCCTTTTTTGCGTGTATGGTCAGTTATGTATATAAATGTAAATTAGATCATCAACGCATAACTGACCAGAAAAAAGTCAATATTGACCATCACTGTGAGTTTTACTGTTCTAAGTGGCAATAATGGTAAGAAACTAAAAGTACGTTAATAACAGTCATTTTTTTATATTTATAATATTAAGAGGATAAAGTTATAAAGTAAAAATATAGCATAGAAAAAAAAAATAAAAATAAATTAATATTCTGAAAAAAAATAAGCAATGTTTTAAACCTGGAAATACTGAATCTCAAATACTTTTTAATAAAATATAAATGCAGTATAGAAATATTCAATATTCCATCGCATGGCTAATAAATTTTTAATGCAAAACCTTAAATCCTCATTTAAGCCCCATTGAACTTGCAGGCATCAGAGAGCTCCTAGCGTCAAGGTCGAGCGAACCTGTCGCTTAACGCGTAGCTACGTTATTTATCGCGCATTTGCGGCAGCGCGAACACGTCCCTTTGTCGTGTTCGAACGAACAGATTTCCGTGGACCAGGCTGAAGTGTGCGCGTCGCATACGTGACGCACCCCGCCGGAGAAAAACATCGCGGCTCGCGGGGGGGACAAGAAATAAGACAGAGCCATTGTGTGCCCCGTTTTTGGGGGCATATTGAACGTATGTGTACCGACGATGGTGGTGGTGCTGCTGATGGTGATGGCGGTGGTGGTACCCTCGTCTAGCTGGCACTTGCTCTTGTGTGTATATATGGCACCTCCCGGCCCCCTTTCCGACTCGTGCATCTGTCCTCAATCAGCGCTTCGCAAAAATGCTGTATACCGGCTCGCCAGGACGGAAGAATTATTGGCCCTGATGTTTTACAAAAGCGTCGAAAAGACAGCCTCGGTAATTTTCAAGAAACAATGCTGCGCAGCGCGCGCTATTATTCTACTCTTGCATAAAGAAACGAGTGACTTTTCATTAACGTTTAATCTTTTATAATGGCAAATTGCGCTCATCTAAAGCGACGAATTTGCCCTTTCAAGCATGATATTTGAAAAGGATTTCAGATATCAAATTTCAAACACTTATATTTTGCTTAGAGACGTATGTTATGAATTTACAATATTCTTTAACTTTTCAAGCTCTTATATCCATCTTGCTGTCTATAACAAACTCTGAAAGAATAAATTATTTGAAAAAAATATTCGTCAAATTATTCATGTAAATTCTAGACTATTCAAAAACAAGACTTACATCTTTCTTTTTTACATTTTTCACCACACAGTGACAAAATTCAATTTTCTGTCTTCGGGCCGGAAAAGTCCAATTTCCCGGCTGCTGCACGAAACGAAATTGACGCCTTCCGGCGCTGTCGAGCAGAAAACTAATATGCACATCTTAATTAAACTTATTTTAAGTATGTAATATACTATGGTTTTACTGACCTTTCAATTGTTACTTGAAATATGAAATTTTATCAGAAAATCATTTTATAAAAATATTAAATGCAGAATAAAAATTCAATTTTGTTTAACAACACAAACATTTGGAAAGTTTAATTTGTCACTAAAACATTTGCTTCCTACACCATAGATTTAAAAAAAAATTCGATAAATTTTATTTCTGACTACCATTACGTCCCTTCCATCATCCGGATAAGGATTTTCTCAAATTTCAGCGAAGCATATGGTTGGGTGGTTGCGAGTATGGTATTGATTTTGTTTCAGCACGGCATAGCTCTCGATCGCAGTGCGTAGAGACATACTGAAACACAAGCAAGCAGCAATAGCAATAGCAATAGCAGCAGCAGCAGCATCAAAGAGCGAGTTAGCAGTGTCAGAAATGTATGCCCACCCGCTAGTTGACCACGTCAAGGTTTTTCCGCTCCGAGGAGAGAGGGTGAGATGATCAAACGAAGGGTCGGCTCCACACTTAACTCCCCGTGCGATATATGCCCTAAACGCGCACATGTGCGTCGTGTATTTGATCGGCATTATGCATCAGCATGTGGCTGCTGCCAGCGCTTATTAGACCGAGGCTACGTGGACGCATAAGGGCCATTCAAAGCGCCCAGACTCTCTCTCTCTCTCTCTCTCTCTCTCTCTCCCCTTATGGTATAGATCGGAGACATGACGTGAGCGAGATAGAGAGAGAGAGAGAGAGCTCCGTTGTTGTAGGTTGGAGCTTTGGTGTTCGATTACGACGGCAGGTGCACGAGTAATTTTCTGAGAGGCCGGACGGACAAAGAATCAGAGATTCTGCAGGTTAATAGCACTTGTTCGGCTTATTAAGTAGATGATGTTCAATATCTTTCAAGTACTTTCTTTTCTAAAGAGTTCAACTATTAAAAAAATATTTATTATTTTTTTAAACTATATATTAAAAAGTATTTATTTTTGTAAAAAGCGAGACAAAATTAGTATTTGATTACGGGTAATACTTTATTCTTACAAAACACTTCTCCGGCAGCAAACTCACCACGGGAATGATCTGCGACTTTATTTTCTGGGTGCATAACATACTATTATCAAAAAAGATTATAATAGCAATTTCAATTATGAATTATTTTGAAAAAGTTCTTCGTGCTCTACAGTTACGGTTAAGCTGATTAAATTTTTATTACCAAACATTTAAATAATATAGTTTTGTTATAGTCACTTAGTTCAACAAACCTGTAGAATCAAAATTCACTAGAAAGCCCAAGTCTTTTTCTTATAATAAATTTAATTCAAAAATGGAAACTTTACGTAGGGAGTCGTTTTACGACTACATAATAAAAAGAAAATGCAGCAACAACCGACAGGTGAAGGACAGCTAGAGAAGATGAGTAATATAACCCAGCAAACAGAAGAATAGAAATAGTCCACAAGCATGACGTAAAAAATTTGTAGCCTCGACAAAGGAAAAAGGAAAAAGGAAAAAAGAAAATAATTACTGTGAAAAAAAAAATGAAAGAGAGCAACAGCCGCGGCAGGAGAGGTCGAAAAAGATTCGCAAGTTTGCGGAAGCGGATGATACTGATCCTCTCTAGTGTGCGGTGCAGCAGCCGCGCAGAGCTGTCGTAGCTGCGGGGGCGCAGAGAGGTGTTTGCTCTCGCGTTATATAACGCCTAGCAGGTATAACATTCGGGATATTAAACCGCTTTTAAATCGGCTTAGCGTTAACTAGTGGCACTTTAAGCTGCCCGCTGAAATGATTATCGGGCTTTCCCACTCTATATATCCCGGGCACCTCGGCTCTGTCTCGCCGTCGCGAGCTGTTATCGCCCGTTGATTAATTGTTATGCAATATGACGTCACGTTTCCCGCTGGATTAGAATCCTCTAGCACAGCAGCAGCAGCAGCAGCAGCTCTCGCGCCAGGATACATGCGCTGCAACGTCGCGGAACGGGATACCAAGTTTCTCTTCGAGGGGATGGGCTAATCCCCCGAATTCGAGTCGACCAAACATAGGACGCTGATGAATATTGATATGGGGATGGCCTCGACACTATGGAGACCTGTGACTGGACTACCTGACAAATTCAAGATGTGACCGCTAACGGAATCTTGTAGAATACTGGATTTTTTAAGCTACTGCTTTTTGCTAGCTAATTTTGTCAAAATTTTTAAAGAGATAAAATTGAAAATTAATTTTGTTGAGTTTACCGGTTGAAAAGATTTTGACTCATAATGTTGCCTAAATTGAAAAATCTTATCGCTCAACATATTCTGTGGCAAAACGTACTTATACGTTGAGCTAAATCTGTTTTATAATTAATAATCAAGTGGCTTAATAATTTCTATAGAAGAAATCACGCTCGATACCTCATAATGACTTATTTGATTGGAATATTACACGCATCAGTGCTGAAACTGTAGAGGATTGAACACGTGGCGAGCTTATTTCGAAGTGACTATCCGTATCTGATATCATCAAGCCTCCCTTTCATGCATGGCTTACAAGCTTTTTCATACTTGGGCCAAAACGCGTGAAAGGATTATGCATAGTTTTAATCTCACCCTATGCCTACCCTCACTAACCAATCAACCCCTTAAATTATTTTTCCAGCATTCTTCACCACTTATTTATATACAAAAATGTATAACAAGTAAAACACTTTGTAATAAATTACTAAGACAATGGACAATTTATAAATTAGCCAAGCGCGTCGACTTAGCGTCGGCGGTAGCGAATCGGCATAACAACTTCCGTTCTCCGACTTATTACCATATTTCATGTTTCCGCGCGGCGGAGGAGAGCGTCTCTCTCTCTCTCTCTCTCTCGCGCCGCAGATAAAATGCTTTACGGCCCGCGGGAGAGGGAGAATTAACCCTTGATTTCCGCGCATTATTCTCTTAGCCGAGCCTCCTCAGAGATAAAGAAGGGTTGTTCCTTCCTATCTCTCAAGTGTATGTAATGGCTGAGGTAGGGGGAGGAGGGGGGGGGGCGGAGCGAGAGATTCGCAAAATATAATGTACAAGTTGCATGCCGCCCTCTCTCTGCTTACGTATACCTCTCGAAATTTATCATTTCTTTTATTTCGAAAGGATTTCTTGCAGCGAATTCGAGCACAGAGAGAAATCTTCGGTGCTCCATTCCCGACTAATCTCTCTGAATTATAACCGTGCAAATGAATGGTTCGTTCTTTCTTTTTGTCTTACCCGCTGGCGACTGTTCTTTTACTTGTGCTCTCGGGCTTCATTAACATAGAAACATGTTCTTGTGGGGGTATCCTGGTTTAAGGTTTTCGGGAAAATGTTTCACAAAATGTCTGTTCTCCTTTTACTGTTACTACTTACAATTCTTACAAGGTGTTGCCATTTAGATTTGAAAATCAGGTGTAATTTATTACTAATCTCTTGGGTTGATGAATTATGTTGAAACGCAATTTATAATCTACATTAATTTTCAATGTATTGTATTAAATATGAAAATCGTATTGCAATTTTATGATTTTTTCTAGTAGAAAATATAAATAAACTCATAAAATATTTTTAGAATACAGACCCTGGTATTTTCAAATATAATATTTTACGTTGTACATAAAATTTTATTGTGCCTTTATTTACATCATAACGTAGAGATGGATTTTAAATAAATCTCATTTGTGACGAGTAAATAAAAGTAAAATACTTTATAAAAAAATTATTAAAATAACCGACATTCAGTAGTAAAGTAAAGAAAAAGAATTTAGTAAATCAAGCCGAGTGCATTGATTTTAAATAAAGGGCCTCTTTACACGCGCCATTGCTCCGGTCTGGCGGCACAATTTTCCCGGCATAAAACGAGAATATAATTTTCTCGGCTGCAATTTTCAATAAGCTACGTTCCGCGGAGCGCGCGAGCTCGCGCAAATCCACACATTTACGATTCTCCCGAGTGCGCGAAACAGAGGCAAGCGATCTGTCGACAGAGGATTCTGCCTGGCAAAAAAGTTATAGACAGCCCGAGTCGCTTATAAAGTTATATAGACATAACGGAAGGAAGAAGAAGAAGCGCGAGGGTGAGAAAAAGAGAGAAAGCTCGGCCGGGTGGGCCTAAAAGACTGGCTCTGCGGTTCTCTGCGCAGCCACAGCCGACACCTGATCCCTCCTAAAGATGCTATCGGGAAAATTGGATTCGCTCGGTTCTCGCTGCCGGGGAGTGAGGGTGACCGCTCAAACGTATAAGCAGCTCATAAAATATTTTTTAGCGCTCGAACGCGCGCCTCGTCCACGATGGGATTTATTTTATTTTACGGCCAGATAACGATCTCTGACCTCGGGCTTCCGAGGCTACTGGCGGCCTTTAACTTTTTAGAGCGCGCCGGGCCAACTGAAAAAAAAATCATCAGCGCACACGCGTGCGGGCCTATAAGCCGAGCGACGGGCTTATGCTCAGTAGTAACTTACGTTTAGCGGCGGCGAGCGATTTTTCAGGGACGAGAGCGGCTTTTTCTCCCCGGCCAGCCCTTATTTTTCGAGTCTATAGATCAGGCGCGCTATCTGACGGGGAGAGCCCGACTAAGTGATAAAATATAATAGAGATACTCGCTCTCTCATCAGTTTTAAAAACCATTTTCGCCGGAAACGCCGTGGAGCGGTATATACTGGGTCAATTCCGGACGGCGAATTGCCTTATTGACGCGGGGCCAGAGCCAGCGTGTAAGCCCCGGGGGAGCTTTCAGCTTCTCAGATGGAGGGAAAAATCAAATTTCCCGCGCCGAACCGAGGACGACGATGACGTCTGAGCAATAAGCGGCCAGAGGCCATACACTCGCCTTTACCGCTACGACGACACGAGCGTACTCTCTCTCACTCTTTCTCTATTTTTCTCTCGCTCTCGCTCTCGTTTGCGATCCCGATAGACAAGCGCGACCCTAAAGTCATTTTCGCCAACTCGTGTCGAGCTCGTATAACCATTAAGCTGCTCTGAACATGTTTTGATACTGGCTATTCGGAGATACTATGAATATATTATAATGGCTTACTTTTTCAAATTTTACACAGAATGCAATAACTACATAACTATGAAAATTTATAAAAAAAAATTAATACATAATTTTATAAGAAAATTTTTTGTTTACTTCTTTCTTCCAGGTAATAATATTTTCCTGTAAAAAATTATTTGTATAATAAAAATGATAAATTATTTGACTAGTTTTTTTTCTATTTAATGTGTTATAAAACTTAGATTGTTATGTACTAAAAGCACATTCATGGAAAATAATACATCGTTGAAAGGCAGAGAATGAATATCTGCTTAAAAAGTGCCACCCTAGGCCAGAGTATGCTCCGAAGCGAGTGCGAGGGAAAACGAGAATAAAGTAGCAAGACGTTTATCTGGTCGGACAGGAGCCGAGTGACCGAGTCAACTCGATCGTATAGCTCGGTTACAGTCCGTTTCATCTAATAAAATGATATAAAAGGCACTTTTCACCTCGTGTATTCGTCTTTTATGCAGCGTGCAACATGTAATGTCAAATTCAGACAAAAATATATTAGAACAGTTTCTTCAATAATATTCGTATTAGTACAACTATTTATTATTTAGAAGAATATATTTTTAATAGAAGATACATTTTGGAATGTCCATATATCTTCCAATCAATCATACTTTATGTACTATAAAATTAAATAATGTAAAAGTGGGATATATTTATAAAGATATTATTTATAATAATTAATTCGTACAGAGTTGACCAATCTAACAGAATCTTGAGTCAGATTTTCAAATCGAACTCATAACTGAAGAAGCCCTACTGCTCTCCGAAATCTCTTCTGTAATAATCAGTGGCGCGTAATCCTCGCTTCATCCAAGCCAGAAATTGCGCTAGAAAATTGTAGCTCGTCGTGAGAAAACTCGTGCTCACCCTGCACAAGTTCCAGCGTCCCTCAAGCTCCCTGTCTCTTTTACAGCTGTGTGAGTTGGCCATCTCCGAGGCAAAGTTTTTGCTCCAATCCTCGAGCACAAACGGCAAGAGTACAAAAAGCGAGAGAGCGGGGGAGAGCGGGGCAGAGAGAGAGAGAGAGAGAGAGAGAAACGAATAATAAGGGTGAGGCTTGCTGTCCGATATAATCTGCGTTTGATCAGCTTACACGTTATACAGAATGCGCGCCGCGCGATACGGATGCGGCCGTCCCGGGGATCCGGATGAAAGAGGCTCAGGCGCAGCGCGCCGTAAAATAACATTGTCCCGCGGACCGCGAAGGTGCTGGACCGTGCTGCAGCTACTGCTGCCGCTGCCGCTCTTGCCTCACTGCTGGAGCAGCCCAGCCGCGGTATAGCCGATCTACACTGTCGCCCTGGAAACCCTCCGGGCAGCCGACTTAGCTCGCTCGCTCTCTGTCTCTCTTGCTCTCGCCTACACCTCGCTACTCTTTTTGCTCTTTTATGGCTGATGCTTCGCTTCGGTTTTTTCAACTAGTTTTCCGATTATACTGGCCGCTGTGTTACAAGCTCGGGATGTGTGCGTTGTAACACTATCGGAGGATTTATTGAAATTTTGAGGGATTTTTTTGTTTCAATTTTCGTTTCAAACAAAGTCTTTTTTAAAACGAGTTTTCTAAATTCTATATTTACAAAATAAAACTATTTTAATTTGAAATCAATATTATTTACAGAGAAAAAAATTTTAATGAATTCTTATTTATAAATTATAAAAGAAAAATTAATATACAAACGCTACTGATCATGATTATATGGAACTCGCGCTGTCTTTCAACACTCCTACTATTATATCTTTACGTAGTTATCATGATTGTTTGGTTTCTTATAAAACTATTAATGGCTTCATAAACTGCGATTCGATAGTTAATCTTTGTCGCCATAGAAATGTATCTTATAATCTGCGTTGCCATAGACCTCTTATTGAAAACACGCTTCATTCGAACTTTGGATTTTATTCTTCTATAAATAGATTGAAGAGGTCTTGGAACACT
>JAPYZA010006717.1:0-15152 GCA_030522685.1 Eupelmus azureus
TAAAAATGATACTAGCGATAAAATTGACAGGTAAAAACAGCGTAAATTCAGTAATCTTATCTGGACTGTAAGTAAACGTCAAATAATTTGTGGCTGTCGATCAACCATAACAATAAAAACTTTTATAAAAATACAAGATAATATTTAATAAAAAACTTATTTAATTATATAAACTTTGTAACATTTTAAAGACATAACCTTAGGTAAGCATTTTTCTTCCATAGACTGCATTTAGCCGTGAACTATAATATACAAAACAACATTGTCAAACCAGAAATCAAAAACAAATAATTCAAAACAAAACAGCCGCAGAATACCAATATAACCGAGCCAAAGAAACTCAAATTTGGCCCTTTCACAACGACGTCACTACCAATATAACCGAGCCAAAGAAACTCAAATTTGGCCCTTTCACAACGACGTCACGCCAAATTGATGTGATTTAAGCGATCGGAAATCGCAAACGTGCCTCGTTCCGCCTCGGACTTTTCTTACGCGTCGTTGGAAAACAAGCTCGCTTGTACATACACAGAGCATCTCGTTTATGTACCAGCTGCATCTCTACATGCCCGGGTTTATTTATAAATTTTTAGACCAGAAACAGGAGAGCCGCTGTTGTTTTGCAAGCGCTCCTCGCACTTTTTGGCAGTGCGGCGAGGCGCGCGCTAGCGCGCAAAAGTATTATATAGCCGGGATGGAGATATAAATTGCGCTGCTTTAATGGCCGGGCATTAGTTTTGTGTTTATTGAGATGACGTTTACGACGGCTGAAGCAGTGAAGCCTCGTCAAAACATGATTTTTCTCGCGCCAGAGGAGATGGATCTTATGTGGGGCTGTGATATTTGTATCGATGCTGAATTCAGTTGCTATTTGTATCACAATGTTTTGAAACTAGTTTGGAAAAATTTCAAATAATGAAGAAGATAGCTTTTAAGACTGCAGCTTTTTTTGTAAGCGGGGTACTTTACCGTCCTTGTTTAATGAAACATCAACTGTTGTATCTAAAACTTCAATATCTGGAATGATTGAATCTATAAATCAAAATTATATATTTTTTATTAGAAGCATTATTGTATTGTTATAAATCTTTTTTCGATATTTAAAATTTGTAATGTCTGAGCACGGTTTCTATACAAAAGTTGAAATAATTTCCAAAATTTGTGATATATCGATTCGTTGGTTCAAAAGAAAAGTTTGAAAATTAAAAAATTAGGTATGAACAGCAAATTTTATGTTTTTTGAAAACCAAAAATTAAAGCGAGTTGGACTTAAAATGCGGTGTTAGTCTATATTGTGAGCTATTATGTGCTATTAATACGTTGTGTAATGGTTGCAACTACATTTGTAATTGCTTTACAGTTTATTTAATTTACGTTTAAAGATACTAAAGTTGTTAATTACACCTACATAATAGTAGTTACCAAATTATTTTCTTTTGTGTGAATTATAGTCGTAATTATTGATTTTACATGATTTTTGAGAAGCGGCACGGTTAAAAACTCGCGTGTAATCTGTTAACATTTTTTGCCTGTTACAAAATTGTCTGTTAAATTAACAGACAAAACGACGTTTTACAAACGTCTAATAGACGTTTTGTCTTTCAAAAGTAACAGGCATTCTGTCTGTAATTCGTTTTCAACAGACTTGTCTGTTAATATTTCTAACCGTGGGGGGAAAATGCTTTTAATGTCTTTGAAAATAGGCCATTTTTTACAATGATTTTTTAAGAGGTTCATTTTGTATATAAGTTAAAAAAATTTAATTATCTGCCGAAATCGCATTAAAATATTCGACACCCCATTGTTTTTACTTAATCTAGAATACTTGAACTACAAGTAGCTACAGTTAAAAAAAATATAAACTTAATTACTGCAGTATTAGAAAAGTAATGTTTACACAGTTTTTCGTTTAAATAACTTAAAATTTTCGGGGAATTAAATAATAGCCAGCTAGATTCGAGTAAACTATTACACCCGCATAAGAAAGCGAACGCCAGGCGTTACAAATTACTTTAATTTTAAAAAATATAGCTCATTAAGCTCATACAACTCTTTGCATATATAAACATCATTCACGAAAAAAACCAACGAAACATTAAAAACACACCAGCAATCAATCTGCATCCTAACCAGCAACGACAAAGAAAATTCCCGCACCATCTAACTAACCCAAAATCTAAAAACAAAGCATAACCGCATGTTACTTCCACCTCACCACTGCAACACCCATCAACTCACGATATCCATTAGTCCATATACATACCTACACCCGGACTCGAGCCGATCGACGAACGAGCGCGGATATTGCGCGCGCTCTGGAAATTAGCGAAGCCTCGAGCGCGCGCGCGCGTCGAATTTCATTATTATCCGCAGCCGGCCAGCCGCCCACGCGCGCAGCTTGAGAGTGTAACGGAGCGGCGCCTACGGTCGTTTTCGCACGCGAGAGCTGCTTTGCTTTTCGCAATGTTGGAGGCGAGATGTATTTTTGGTGGATTGATTTTGATCAATGTTGGTTGCGATGTGTGTGTGCGTGTATTTAGATGTGTGTGCTGTGTATGTGTATTTATTTGTATGTGTATGTGTGGTGTGCGGGTGCGTATGTATTTGTATGTGAATGTGTGTATAAGTGGTGTGTGCGTGAGAATACGTACGCTATCTAGATCTGAAAGTGAAAAGTCATAAGGAATGGGTAAAAAATTATTTGTTTTAAGTGCTTAAATAAGTGGAAGCATAAGGACATAAAATAAGTGATTTTTCATTCTCATTTTACGAGCAGATTTCATTCTGTCAGATTTAGATGAGAAATAGGAAGAGAAAGAGACAAAAAATAGGAGTCAATTAAAAAATTTTAAACTATATTATCTTACGTCGGTACGCAGACTTTAAGCTTGATTCAAGTGCATTTTGCTTCCACTTTTGATATTAATTAATAATTAAATAATAATTGAATAACATTTAAAATTTTTGCAGTACATCCCCTCCAACGAAAGTAGTATTTACTCAAAAAAATTAATAAATAATTTTCTTTGTATATTTTTATAAGAGATTAAAATGGAAATACAAAAAAAGAAAAGTTTAGTCTTAATGAATGAAATTTTTTTGTTGTACATTAATTCATACCTAAAAATATTGTTTAAAACATGTAGGTATTGAATGAACCCTCTCGAGGGAAACTGCTTGAATCTGCAACAAAGTTTAAGTTAACCATCGCGCCAGACAATCTTCCGTCTCACATAATCTAGAATTTTATATAATAATATATCACCTCAATAATTCATGTGCTACTTAAAATGAAGTAGGTGCAAGTTATATCAATCGTTTGCTTCCGGTGCTATAGTTTAATCACACGCCATTCCTAAAGTTTAATCAGTGCAAAATTTAAGAATCTCTACTAAATCAAATGTTTATAAGCTCCCGATTTTAACGATAATCACAGAGTTAGTCATTTACACCTTTATAATACATGATGCAAAGATAATTACCAATATCTCATATTTACATCGTTCATTTTAACGTTACTCACACGATCCCATCGAGGCGTGGAACTGATACTACACACTCGCTGAATCCTTGTATCTATATCGAATCAATCCTCTATATACCTAACGACACGTGGCGGTCTCTCAAGCCTCGATTACATAATGAGAAACAAATAGATGGCATTGATGAAAAAAATAAATTTCATTTATTTTTGCTCGAAAAAAAAAAATAATAATCACGCCTCCGCGCAAACAATAGGTGCGAAGAGCCGCGCAATCTGCATAATCGTAGAATCGCCGTTCATTTTTTAACTTTTGACAGCTCCAAAGGTTACGCTGAGAAGAAAAAACATTTTTTACCTCTTAAATCACTCGCGGCGCAATAAACATTCTACCAGCGGACTCCAGCCGGCCGGAATAAATAAAGTGCGTTCGTATGACTAAAGGCGCTTTTTATTCGTCTCGAAAGACGCGAGGACGGCAAATTGCCAATGTGACTAAGCCTACACACACGAAAACTAGGATTTTTTTGCTCTGTCTTTCTTCTCGCACGTGTCTCTCGCGCCCGTCGACTTTTTTTCTTCGACTTTTTTTTTCTCACAGCTGCTTGTACGCTGGTGTGTATACACGCGTCCATAGAGGAACCGGTCGCAGCGGCGAATTTTCGGACGAAAAAACCAGTCTGGAGAGGATATATGTGGCGGACGCGCGCGCAGGCCGCGGTAAACAATTGTCGTGTTTGACTGCGGCTGCGCAGTTAAAGCTTGTTAATTTTGACTTTACGAGAAGACGCTGCGCGCGCTGCAGCTTATCGGCGCTCGGAAATTCGTCGCTGTTTGCCGACGGCAGAAATAGATCGAATCGGGTTTCTCGGAAGCTTTTTGCACTGATTTTTTCTGTGTCTTGGAGCTCGGTTCTTTTTTTTTGATTTGGTTATCTTTGGCGTCGGTTTCGATTGACTTTTTTGAAAATTGAATTTTATCCCGATGGAGATCGAAGCTGTATCTAATCGTACTGATATAATGTTTTTTCGCGCTTTGTGATTTAATCGCTTTTGTTGGTGACATAATATAGTTAAGCCAGCTTGTCGGCTTCGAGATTATCATCGAAGTTTTGACATATGATGCACAAGTAATCTTCAAAAATGATTCATTCATTAAAAATTTTGCTTTCATTACATAGAGATTAAAGAGATATATAACTCTTGCAGGTACACTCTCAGTAAAAAATGTTTGTCTAGAAAATTTCAGTGTTCGTAGAAATATTTTTAAAAAATGTAATATAATAAGACTTTTTATTAAGTATTTTTTAATAACTTACTGTGAAATAGCAATATTATGATTTTCTTATTTTTTTTACAGAGTATTAAAAAAACATTAACAACTTTTTTGAATGTAAAAAATAAAAATTTACTTTTTTCGATTCTAAATATATCGTCAAGGACGTGTAGTTTTTGATCACTTGGGCGGTATTTCTGATCACCTCTCTCATTCTCATTCTAGCTTTAAAATATAAATGTTAATATAATATTTTACACTAGCACAACATTCATTTCGATTTTTAAATATATTATTTCATAACTTTGGAAGAGTGTGTTCTAATTATTAATCTTCCAGTAACGACTTAAATCATAAAAGGTCTAAAGATTTCGTATTAATCAGAGAATACCCGACCTTCACGGTATTAGAAAATATTGATTATAAATTCATAAAAATATTATTAGAAAAATAAATTCTTGATTTTCGACGTAGATTTTTCAGAATTTTAAAATAATTAAATTAATCTCACACTTTAAATTTTATATTAAAATTTTCCAAATGTCCG
Organism: Eupelmus azureus; assembly: GCA_030522685.1. Classification (NCBI taxonomy): domain Eukaryota; kingdom Metazoa; phylum Arthropoda; class Insecta; order Hymenoptera; family Eupelmidae; genus Eupelmus; species Eupelmus azureus. Next base: position 5,304 of record JAPYZA010006717.1, read on the forward strand.
GCAACTTTTGAGCAGGAGTGTAATTTAATCAAATGATCTCTTAAAAGTATTTTATCGATACGTCATTGTATCATTCTTAAGAGATATAACATACGTGTTATTGATATTAGGCAAAATAAAAATGATAAATATCGTACGCATTGTTTCTTTTATTCTTTATTTTTACTTCTAATCTTCAAATTTATAAATTCTAATAAACGTGCAATATTATAAGATAAATATCAGTTACACTGTCAAAAAGAAATTAAATGCAGTTTACTTTTCTAGCTTTAAAAAAGTATTATTTACACACAAGTAGTCAATAAATTTTCTAACACATTTTTTTCTAGCTAATAAAAAGAATAAAACTTAAACATTGTAATACCCAATTTTACAACATCAAACTACTTACAACCAATCCCATAACCTAAAAATCACAACCGCTCATACTAAAAATCTCTCCGCAAACAAAAGCTCCCCATATCCCTGCAAAAACCACATCCGCCGCAGCGCGTGGGCGCAGAGCTCGCGATTTTTCAAAGCCACAAGTGAAACCGGTTTTATCAGATCGGCTAACCGAAATACCGTAAACTACGTCGCGTTCGGAGTATTCTACCAACGACATCTCCGGCGTATACGTCACCGTGAGCTAGTGACGTTTCAGCGATAAAACAGCCGATCGCACGCGACGCCTCCTACTAATTACGCGAGTGGTACGGAACGTCCGGCTCTGATGCGCGCGTATCTGGGTGCCAATTGAGCTATGCAGCTGATGCGGTGTGCGTGGATCTGGTTTACCGGGTTTTTGCGGGCGCTTTCGGTTTTAATACTGGCTTGCTTTTTTTTTTAATGTTGAATAGTGATGGAATGTATTTGCTAGAAATGTTGATAAGTCACGATATGTTAATTGAATTTTGCAGGCATAGGTGTAAAATTAAGAGACAGTTAATTCAGAGCAAAGAGAATTAAATTTTGCGATTCAATGTAAATTAAATACCTCTATAAAATCCGATTCTTTTTATTCTTTTCTTCTAATTCTCTATTAATAATGTTTTTAATTCATAGCAGATAAGTTATAGATTAATTAATTAATTTTTGCCAAAAAAAGCTATTTTTAAATTGCCGTTTATCTAAATTTTCTGAAAGCAACTTATCGAATCGTAAAATTAGCCTTAACCGTCAACGATAAAGTGGTAAATTTTCATGAATCACAACTTATAATTAAAACCGAATGATTGAAGTTCGCCACTCTATCAATTTCTCATTTTCAGTTTTTAATATCGATCAAGCATTTCTGATTAGATAATATCAGATGACAAAATGAACACATATATTAACATGTTAATTAGATACTTACTAATGTCAAGATTAGTCGCATGACTCACTGTAACACAATGCTACAATATTTGTTACCAAATGTATTATACATAACATTCACGTTCGTTATCTTTGTCGCCAACAATGTTTGATTTCATTCAATATTTTAAGATCTTAGCGTCCATTCAGCAAAAAAAAACTGTTTGCGAGTACACGTAAGGTGGAAAACGGTTTGTTGAAGGAAGCCGTTATTCAAGAATTTCAATATTTCCATACGGTTAATTGGGTCAATCAAAGTGAGTCATATTTGCTAGTCGAGAGGCGGCGATAAGATTATTAAAATTCGAGATGGTGTGAACGTTTTTTTTCGAATAATGAAATTGTCTTGCGTATGAATCATCGTGAGCGACTAAAAATATCATCATTGGACACGTTCAATTAAAAAACGCTTATTGACGTTGTTGTAAAAGATACAATCCTTTTCATACTGCAGGCTTCTTCCGTGCAACTTTTAATTCAGAAGAACAAAATTGTAATATTTAAAGTCTATAAATAGTGTAAACTAACAAAAATATCGTTTGTATAAAAAAAAATCACTCAACCATTATTCAATTATCACACTTTTTCACCTTCCAATCTCATTCACCTTCTCTACCAGAAAATCCACCTCGTCCGAAAACCCATTCTCCGATCCCCAATAAAATTCATTCCTCAATTCCAGGAACCGAATCATTCCTCATTAAACCCACTTCCGACGCGCATCCGCGATTCCTACTTCCCCCTCCTCCTTACATAACCCAGTCACTACACACACTCAGCGAGCATATATCCAGCATCGCTTAATTATTATCGTCGGAATAGGTGATGCCGCAGAGCCGCGCGACGTCACAGAGCTCGCGTGGCGCTTAATCTCGCTCTCTCGCGGATGACTCAGAGTCGCGCTTCTCGGAAATCGCTCGCGGGAAGGAAAAAAAAATGTGCATAACCGGCTGCGCCGGAAGTGGTTATCAGCGATTGTGCGAACGTGAGAGAGAGAGAGAGAGAGGAACGCAGTTCGATTTCGCGGGCTGTTATCGCGAGGGGCCGTGGAAATTGTTGCCTATTGTTTCTGGGATGGTGGGAATGGTAGTTTGATGGTTGTGTGGAGGAAAGATTGTTTTGAAGGATTGGGGAGGGGGGGTTTTGAGAGAATGGTAATTGTGTGTTTTTTGAGTAGTTTGGAGTTGCGTTGAATGGGAGAGTTGGGGTTTTAATAAAAATATATATCGGTATGTAAATTGAGAGAGTGATTTGGTTTTTGCGAGCAAATAAAACATTGTTTGTAACGTTCATTGAATTTAATAGTTTTATGTCTTAAAAAAGCTACTGTTGAATATTAAAGAAATTCATAGTAGTTTTTTAGTCGCAGTAATACTAATTTATATTCAATGATTTTTTGATGAAACTAAATTCAAATTGGAATGATGCTCTATCGATCTTGAAACTAATAGCATCTGCATTTTATTAATTTACTTTGTATTACAAATGTGTTTTCAAAAATGATTTCTAGACCTCGAGTAAATTGGGTACATGGAAATTATTCAATTACAAACACAACGATTTATGGAGAAAACATCATCTCAATAATTCAAAAATGCAAATGACAATTGCGACCTCCAAAAAAATTAAATATCATCATTCACATAAACCAACTTCTACCAAACCATTTCGTCAAGAATTATAAGCAACACCAGCCACTTCCTCCTCACCTACACGCACATGCCTACAAAAAAACACTCCCAATCACTCAAGCAATTACCAAACCAAAATGCAAACTCCAATCTATTCCCATTCACAAACTCACCGTTCGCAAAATACGAACAAACCACCGGTCATAGTACTCACAAAGCATCTCTTAAAAACGAAGCGTCTACTCAACGGGTGACGAAATCTCTCCAAATCTCAGGCCATTGTCAAGAAGGTGACACTCTCTTAAACGCACGTTTCCGTGACGTAGGCCAGTTATATTCGCGAGCGCGTGTGCCGTAATGAGTGACGCAACGCAAAAGGTCACCGTCGACCCTTTCAATGCGGACGAACGACCAACTCGATTAAAAGCAGCTGCATACGTAGGTGTGTGGGTGCGTTAGTGGAACAATGTAGTTGTGTACACACGTGCAGTTCGATCGGCGTAATTGAAATTTCACGATAGCGCCGCTTTCGGAGCGTGAAGGAACGAAGGTCAGGAGAGGACAATGGAATGCTGTTGGGCTGGTCAGTAATTTGATTAGGTATCTTGTTTTGTTAAAACGTTGGGAGTATAAAGCTAAGTCCCGGTATATGCTTTACGTTTTTTAAAGTAATGAATGAAATTTATAGTCGTTTAAGTGCCAATAATTCCAAGACTGGTATCGACCTGAAGTGACGGCAAATCATATGCGAATATACCTATTCGCGTACCCATCTCCATATTGCGAACCGGTCTCGCTTTTCGAAATAATCATTAATAAAGCATAGCTAACCCCGCGATTTTCTCAACCACATACAACCGGTGAATACATTAGCGACCTAACCTGTACACTCAGGACCATTTTTCTGATCTCGTAGACCCAAAATAAATCGTTATCACCAGACAGAGTCACGGCGTAACAAAAACCGGATGGAATCCATTCAAACAGATCGTTAGCAAAGTGTCACTCGTCCGAGTTGTGTTGTTTGTTTCAGCCAAACTTCCGCGTTATATCGGAGTTTATGTTTACGAGAATAATTGACGTCAGCTACTGGCTCGTCGGCGTTTGATACAGACCTGAACAATAACATTTGAAATGGAAATTAGCTGGTGTTTTTTGTCGTAAATAGTTTTTCGCCTTTATTATTCATTGCAATAATCGAGCGAGTTAGGTTGATTGGATTTATTTACGTAGATGATGTTATGCCCAAGGGAATGTGATTGATTCTTCCAAATGAATGTTACCTGAATACTCGATAAATGCGATTTTTGTGCGCGAGGTTCGAGGTCAGTCTATTTTTACGGAGGCCTACAGATGTTAAGCTAAACTTAAGCTTTTTTTTAATTTTTGATATAATTATATCGTCAAGGTAATCGTACGTATTTCAAATATTTAAATAACGAAAAAATGCAAACCATTTAAGAATTCAATTCTTCACATTTGCCCACCGTTATTCGAATTCTTGCTGTAAGACCTAAACCCCGTTCGCAAAATTTAAAAAATGTCACAAAATTCAAAAATATCTATCAACAAAATTCCTTCACCAACTCTCCAATCCCAATACAAAAGTACCAACCGAATCAGATATCAACGCGCGTAATCAAAACAAATCCGGCAAAAAGTATAAAAACACCGACATCGACAAAAAAACTATGCAGTCGCGCGCTTCTCTCTACGTGTGCGAGCTATGCAAAAAGAATCAGCCTCACTCCGAACAACATTTACGTTCGGCGGCCAATAACAAAGCTTCGCGCGGCGTATTTTAGTATAACAATAGGCGGCCGGCCATGAAAAAATATTTGACCGAAAGAGCAGCAGCAGCGCAGATCGCGCGTGTTATCATATACACACAGCCTGACACCCGAGATTTCGCCGCTTGCGCTTGCAAAACGCGTGTATATAGAGCCGCGGCGCGCGGGTGAATCATTGTGTCGTGTCCCCCGTTAGCAGATGAAAGAATAAGAACAAAAAGGCGAACTGACACACCGCGTGGACACTTTCTAATCCATTATTTATGATTAAAGCTGATATTGCATTGGACGTCTTTTTTTCTTCTGGGTGGGGGATTATTTAGGTTCGTTGAGGCTGTTTTTGGGTGCGGGTGAAAGACCGCTTGTTTAGCAGACGTTGGAGGTATTTTTTAATTATTCTTGACGAGAGCAGAGTATAATTAATATTTTATAATGAATCCTAATTGACTGATCATAATAATAATAATAATAATAATAATAATAATAATAATAATAATAGGCAATCCAGTTCCGTTCTAGTAAGAGCCTATTTCATTTTTTTCCCTAGCACATGATGATGTTCTACTATTATGGAATATCATACATTTATTTGAATCAATTTGTATTCATTAAATGGGCTACAATTTGACACAAACACTTTGTCAAAATTACTAAACTAGTCTCATCCTTCATTTTTAGTAACATGAACAAGGAAGAAAGTAATAAATACTCATTATCCTTAGACACTTTAATTCCGTAATGATACAAAAATCTAAATAATCCGCAAGTTTACGCTTAGAATTAAAAAAAAACAACACAAATTAGACTTTATGGCCCGGAAAATGTAATCAAGACCGTTTCTAAGGAAGCTCATTAGCGTCGAAACAAACACATTAGAAGCCATTATTTTGGCAAGCCACTAAACCTTTTAAAATTCATCAAGCACAAATTAAAACTCAAAAACCCAACGAGCGAGAGCGAGACAGCCTCAGACCCGGCAATTACCACACCGCTTCCTTTCCACCTCCTCAAAAAACGAACAGACCACAGAAATGCGTCAGAGGCGCGATATACTTAAGTATTCTACGAAGCCGGGCTAGGAAGCTGCGACCGCACGCGCTGCCTGCTTCCACGAAATCCGCGCCTCGATGAATGGACTATACGAACAGACCTGCGCGGTCAGATACGCGCGCGCAGGTATATTACGGATGCGAGGCGCATTCCGCGCGTACTTTCACTCGGCGATCGCGGAATTTCCCGTGTATCCGGTAGTTGGGAGTTGCGGTTTGAAGTGCAAGATTAAAAATTGGGTTGAAGAGGTGGTTTTTGAGATTTTGGGGGGCTGAGATGGATGTTTTGAGTGATGTTTTAATTGAGGTGTGAGTTATCATGATTTATTATTAATGGGTTGAGATGGGCCGTTTATATTGTATGCAACGTGTAATTTTATTTAAAAAATAGAATTGTAGAATTTAAAGAATTATAAATAATTGTAATACATGTCAGTTGAAAGTTAGTTTTTAATAACGACGTAATAATATAGATCGTATCAGTATTTAAATCAATTGTATATCAGTTTTTATCGTATATCTTCCACAACGCATCCTCAGCACCGATCAAAATTCAAAATGTTTCATCATCGTGACATATTTATTTTCACATATCCAAAGTTCGTATAATGACATTACGTTTACCTATCAAACATCTAAGATAGACGCGCATAATACACGAATTTCACGGAATAACAATCGAACTTTGGAACTTCAACTCAAGGTTCTCAGGTAAAAAAACCTTTGCATCGTCATCAGCATCACTGAAAAAATCCCCTCGGTGAAAGAAAAAAACTGCCACTCGAGGGATTGAAGCGATCAAAAAGAAAGCTCTATACACGAACGGACACCTGTGGAAATCGATCAGCGGCAGCAGTGACACGTATGTATATTCTGCCCAGTCAGTGTAAAGCGGCTATAATAGTCCCATCAATTATTTACCCAGCGCATTCCATCGCGCAAAATGCAGCGAACTATGCAGTAATCGCCGCATATCAAACTCATTATTAATCCAACCTCTCGATCCTCTATCACCGACATACATCGCAACAATTAGCCAGCGCGCCGACTAATTAAAACCAATAATCCAGCCAGTCATCCAAATTTTACAATCCAACAATCTCGCAATCGTCCAAGCCGATCCAATAAACCTCTGCAATTGCATCATCACAGCCGCACCTCCAGCTTTGAATATCGATCGCACCGGCTACGTATACATACTCCGCCTTGGTGAGAGTATGAATGGGATAGACAGAGAGAGCAGAGGGGGGGGGGAGAGGGCTCACCTCAAAAGAGAGGAGGTACACGCGCGCGCGACCCAGAAAGCATGCACACCAACGAGAGAGAGAGAAAGAGAGGGAGCAACAGGTGGCAACAGGTATATATAGCTAGGAGAGGAAGCGCGGGGGATGACGACCCGATGAGTCACACAGGGAAGTTGCGCGCGCTCGGGAATGCGGCGATCGAGAAAGAGAGAGAGAGGGAGAGCCCTTTTACCAGCGCGAGCCGAGATTGTCTCTTTTTTCGTTGCTTTGCGACGGTTTCTCGGCGCGATTTCTCACGAGAGCGTGGATCCAGATGTGGTGAGAGGTTTTGGCGAAGGGGTTTATGTACGATAGGAGGGATATTAGAGGGAGCGATTTGGGTTGTGTTGAGGGGACAGATGGTTGGCAGATTTCGTAACGATCTGTGCGCGTTGCGCAAGTTTTAGGAGGATCGGCGACCGTTACACCCTAGTTTTTTTAGGATTTTGAAAATTTGATTAAAATTCCTTTTCAATGTGGAGTTATTCACTTGTGAAGAGCTTTCGATGCGCAGATGACATTAAGCGATTAGTCCTCGAAGGTGCGATTAAAACCAATTACAGAAAAATAGGTAGGTACAGCTTTTTCGTCAGACTCTATTATTAGCCCAGCCGCGCATCGTGATTTATAAACGGCAATTACAGACCTTTACAATAACCACCGAACAAATATATGCAAAACTGATTTGCGCAAAGAGATAGCTGCAATCAGTGGTAATAACACTTCAATTAAAACGAAAAAAAAGTACCTCGCTGAACGCGTTATTCACATTACCAACCCAGCCGGCGCTGCACCCTCCCCCGCAACTACACACGACAGACAAACTAAGCAGTTATTGTTTTTAAAACGCCTCATTACTGCACCTAACGCGCCTCTAACCTCAATCTGCCCATATATTCAAATTCAGTAAATCCACTCCCGCGTTCCCAGAATTGACGCATGCGCGCCCCATTGATAAAAGGCCACGCGCGCTTTTTCAAACTCTCCTCTCTCCTTCTTAGTGAGACGGTTATTCAAGCTCCCTTCCCAGTCCGTTTTTTTTTGCAGCGTGCACCTCCCGCGGCTATACACCTGGATGAGTCACCGGGCGCGAAGGAGAGCAGAGAGGGCAGAAAGGAGAGAGGAGAGAGAGAGAAAGAGCCGTGGCACGCGCGCATTCTTATGTGTATACACACGTGAGAGATGCCAAGAGCTCTTGTGGGCTTTTCCAGAAAGGGGGCCTTTTAGCCTTTTTACGGGAGAGAGCGCTTTGAAGAGAACGGATTTTTGGTATCTGGATGGTGAGAGATGAATGCAGGTGAATTTGATGGTTCCTGATGCTGGGATTTGGGGTACGGTTAAGTGGTTTGGCTTGTGTCGATGATCAGTGAAATTAGATAATTTGATGGGATTCGAAAGACTTGTAAAGTAGATATGAGATATGTAGACTGTTAAAATTTGTTGCTCCCAAAAACTTGTGTTAATTTGCAACAAGAAAAAATATGAATGTTTCAAATTGAGATATGTCTGTATAGAGTCTTTTATATCTCATTACACCTCTATAAAATATATTGCTTTCAATTGAGTGAAGGAATTAATCGATTGATGATCGATGGGTTATTGATGTCTTAATTGCAGTAATATGCGGAAATAACCAATAATGTCGATAAGTTTTTAAAAAGGATTAGCTGAAATATAGAAATAGATACCGAGTGCTATAAATAATTTGAAGGAATTACGTCTAATAAGATAAGAGATGAGATGAAGTGTGTTTGACTTATAGTTTTCTAGGTTTGATGAGTCAAATCAAACAAGTATCGTCAGATCAAATAAAAGTATAATTTTTACATATTCGATTTTTTTTTGTAAGTTGTTTTGTAAAACATTGAATTAAAGGAAATTTTTTTAAAGAATAAAGTTGATAAAAACTTATAATTAAATAGCAAAAATTCTAAATTTGGCCAAATCAAAGTCTTCGACGACATTTCTATTACCTTGATCTACTAATAATAAAACAGTGCTAATTGCAAAATAGCATAGCAATCAACGAGATCAAATTCTTGGCAAGCAACCTGCATTTCCCACAACCATCCACCTTGAATTAACCAGACATCATAAAGACTCCAAAAATGTCCCTACAAACCACTAACCTTACAACAACAAAAATCAAAACAAAACCATCACTTCTTTGAAAAACCAAACCTCTCAAGTTCAACCCATATTCCACCTAACTTCAGCTTCATCTCCTAACTCCGCAAATTGCCGCTATCCACTCCCGCGCGCTAATAGAAACCGGCGCGATCCAGCGCACCCACATCGCTCATCCTCTCCGCGAGCAGACGACAAACATCCACTACACAAACCATCTCCCGCAGAAAAAGCCAGGCTCTCACAGCATCAGAATGAAACGCCGTGATCTATACACTCTTTTTCTTGCATCTCTCTCTGGAAACTAGGATTGGCGCGTGGGCGGCGCCCGACCTTGGGCGCCACAGCGCGCGAATCTCATTTTCTGCATGAGTCAGGCGAGCGCGTTTCCAGGAAAGTTTTCCGGCACCTCTCGCACATCGGCGTATGTATAAGACGAACTTTAATCGATGGAAGAGCGCGCTCGTATATACGCGGGAGGAAGGGAGGGAGAGAGGATTCTCGGAAGCCGCGAGCGAGAGAGAGCGATAAGTCCAATGTTGGATGAGTCAGCGCGGCGTGCACGTATTTTCTAGCTGTCTTTCTCTCTCTTATTCTCCTCTTCTTCTTCGAGTTATGCTTTTTTTTTTCTTTT
>JAPYZA010006719.1:53-12763 GCA_030522685.1 Eupelmus azureus
TTAGTAATATTAAATTGGATTTAAGATTTGTAAACGCGCATTTTAAAAAAAATTATTCAAATAGAAAGGCTATGATAACTGTTTCGATAAAAATTGTGTTTATTCCAGCCTATAAATTATTTTTAAAGCACTTTTGAAAGGTGCAATACATTTTAAGTTGTATAATGAATAAAAGTTTTAAAAATATCAACAAGACAAAAATAATCGTTACACAAGTGTCTCAACAAAATCTCCAGGGTGATACTAGGAAAGATATACTAGTATACGAGCAAGAGTAAATACGTAGGTGGATTACGTGCCCCCAAGAATGTGTGGGTCCTTGTGCGTGTGGGTTTGGTGATCCTGCTGGATCTGCACTTTTTTCCGCCCTCGAAGTGTTGGCAATAAATATAAGAGGAAAAAGTTTGCGCTCGTGAGCGCGAGCGCGCTTTTAGTCATTCCAGCGGATTTCTCCTTTTTTCTCGTTCTTTGCCTCGCTTTATACCGAGGAGGCAAACTTTCCTCGTATTTAAGGATATCTAAACGCCACGTGGAGAGTCAAATCAGTACGCAAATTTAATGCAAAAACGAAAATTACTTTTGTTGGGCGTGTTGTTATTTAGAAAATTCAAAAAGTTAAAGTAATTCTATATTTCATTTAAATACGGATATTTTCGATGTACTCTTCAAAATCTATTGGCAAGGACATTGATTATTAACTTGCGGATTGCGAAATTAGTCATAAAAAATCATAATAACAAATAAAAACTATAAATATTAGTTTGTATTCTTAAAATATTAATAATCAGATTAGAACAGTACATTGAAGTACCGATTTATCAATACTAAAAAACAAACTAATTACCATCGAGAAGAAAATACACAGCGCATGACTTCTCGGAAAAGCAGACATACCGTTCGTGTAAAATACGCCGAATAAATCCGAGCACAAGATATGTAAACGGACATAAACAAACATTGATGTAAACTAACAGTCGAAAATGAAAAAGAAAAGTGGACATGCAGTAAGCATCTAGCCATATGACGCGCACAGACTTGCGGATAAGCGGAGCGAAGCTGTATAAAAGGAGCGGACACGTTTGATACCATCATTGAAAATTTGCTTTTTTTCGATATACTCTTTGAAATTATTAATGCTTTTGAATTTTTGTATGAATTAAATTTTTTCTAAATTTCTAATCATGCCAAGTTTAGATTTTTCATTACTACTTATGAAGAAAATATCAAGATGGTGCTTGGTGAAACTTTAAGGGAATTCTAATAACCACTAAAATTGTAAAAATAGATTTGACAATATTCTTTCATTGTATATATTAATAAGATGGTTTCAATGGGATATCTAAATTAAAATAATTTTTATATTGAGAAAGTGAATTTATTACTCGTTGATGATTATATCAAATATTATATCTTATTGTACCAAATCTGTATACTTATCATCTGCGAAGGTTCGAGTGTTTCCCACTTCTTAGAGAGAAATACTTTTCTATCATCTTGGCTCGTCAAAGTCCAATAGGGTCTAGATTTAAAATAATTTTTCTTTAAAAAGAGACAGCATGTTCGAACCATGAATTGAGAATTTAGAAAAAGGAGTTTATAAAAGAAGTTTTCTATCAAACAAATGGTAGTACAAATATTCAAATATAAATCTATCGGTGATAACAATGTTGTATTAATAATAAAAATGATAAAACATATTTTTCATAAGTTCATACTTTATATAATGTACAATCGAGATAAGCTTAATAAAATTTGTATCTAGTGCTGTAAATCTGATCTGCGTTAATTTGCTTTTTATGAATCATTCATATTTACAATATCGCTGTAATTTATTCTATAAAATTACTAAACGTAATTCACGTGTAAATATATAATAGTAGTTTTCGTAACAAAGGCGTAAACTTTCACATCCACGTGTTATTGCCGTGATTCGGAATCACACGCCGACGAGAAGTTTACGCACATGTTGCAAACAATATTTTATGATATCAGTGTGCGTAAAATTGTACTTTTAAAAGTATGCAAAATGTGTAAAGTGTATACTATATCAAAAAGTATATTTGACAATTTTTTATAAGCAAACAGATGAATAGCCGCTAAAATAGTCTATTAACAAATTAAGAAAAACGTAAAGTTTCCGTATACAACACATAACTCAAACCCAGGCAAAATTACCTCAACGTAACGAACCACTCGAATATTCGGCACAGCTCAACCCGCACCCGAAAATTTACCCCGAGACTAACGCACACGACCGCCGCGGCGAAGAAATTCTCTGCTGAGCAATAAAAGCGAAGTAGACGAAAGACAGAGAGATAAACCATGGCCTCGTATCATCCTCCAGACGAGCCGGCGAGAAAGACGCACGTACATATAGCAATTCGCGCATATTTGATAGCGCCACCTCGGCGCACTCGCCCAACAGAGACAGAATATAACCCCGAACAAGAAAGCCAGAGATGTATGTATATATACACCCACATAGCTATATAGACAGAGCAGCAGCAGCGGCGGCGGCAGCGGCGCTGTGCAAGGGGTAGGGAGATAAGGGTAACACAGCGCGAGAATGAGAATGAAGGGATAGAGAGGGAGAGTACGTTTCCACTATTGATCATCGAGGCTCAGAGTGTAATGCTAATCATGCCCACTCCCCCGCTGCTCTCCCGCTCGCGCATATAGCTCGGCGCTCTTTTTAGAGCGGCGGCGGCGCAGCCCTGCGGGGGCTCGTGACACAGACCTGCCCGCGAGATATCGACGCCGACACACAATTCCGTTCCCCCTCCTCGTTTCTTCTCCTCTTCGTCTTTCTCTTTTTTTCTGCGACGGTATGGCTTTTTGGCTGGTTCTCCTGAGGGCGCCGATCGCGCACCTGTCCGATAAGTGGCGAGGGTGACACCTTGGGCTGGTGGATTTATGTGGGTTGGGTGATGGTTTTGGTCTGAATTTATGTTGGGGTAAATAGTATCACTTTTATCTATTCGAATTATAGGAAATAAAACATTAGTATTGTATAAGTATTGGAATGATATTCCTTCGATATGCTTTTCATTAATTAACTTTTAATAAAACCTACTTGTCACTTACCTTACACCTCGATATTAACCATTCCCTCGCTAACAAAGTAATTAACAAACCCCTCCAAAAACCCAGCAAAAACATCCTCCCAATCAATATTCATCCTCTAAAACGCCCGCTAATCCCGATGAAACCTCGAACCATAAACCCCCAAAAACAGCCAAAAAAGAAAGGGTAGAACCGAGTACAAGCAAAAACAAATGCCCGCCGCTCAGCAATCTTATAAACACTCCGCCAACCCAACCGCGCGCACCAAACTCTCTTTCTCTGAAAGAGCAATATAATAATTACATCAGCATATCGACAAACAAGCCAGTCAGCGTCGCCGTTTCTCTCCGCTCAGGCACATCCCCTCCTCTTTGTCTCATTCTCCACGGGATGATGATGGTTGCGCGGCTATTTTCAGATTAAATAGAGGCGCGCCGCGCGCGCACGGCGGGAGGCAAGGAATTATCGGGAAAAGTTTTGGCCTCTACCCGGGCCGAGCTTGGCGCTGTTATGCACACAGTCGAAAATTTTAAGGGTAGGATTTATGCGGGGTTTGTTCCTCTTGCCGGCTAATTTATGTAGGGGATTTTTCGAAACCCTTTTAGCCGCGACTTTCGGCTTTTTCGGACGCGGACGGCTGTTTTGCGGTATGTAATTGTTGGCTGAAACAGCACGAGGAACTGTTGGATACGGTAAGAATTCATTTTCTTGATTTATGGTTAATGAGGTATTTAATAATTATTTCTAGAAAGCTGCCTCTGTTGCATAACGTTCGGCTCGATATTACTCAAACTACTACTTTCTAATTGCTAGAATAAGACACGCTTAATCAGCATCGAGCGCAACTAAAAACAGCAGAAACTTTTCGAGAAAGTTTCTTATTAAAACTTTTTGTAGTCGAGTAGTTGACAAGCCGAGTGGCAAACAAGCTTCGCCCCGGCGCTGATCGTAAAATTTCCCGTATACTGGCTTCCGTCGAACTAAGATTAAATTTCTCCGGAAACAAGAAATTCAAAGGAGAGGGGGGGCGAGGAGGGAATCGCCGTCGAACGAATCGAGCTGGCTTTGTGATAGCGGGCGCGCGGTAAAAGCTTTCCGCACGCATTGTTCGGCGCGCATTGTACAATTTTTTCTCTCGCTCTTTTATTTACGCAAGCGAAATTTTAGGCGATTTTGCATTGGTGAGCTGTGCGGTGAGTGGAGTTGGTTTTTTGAGTGATAATTGGGTACTTTTGATGGTTTTTTTTGTTTTGTTTTGTTGAGATTTTTTATTGTTTATATGAATTTTGTATCAGATTTGATATTTAAATTGCTTATTTTATTGAAAGTGTAAATCGTGATTAAAAATAGATACAATCACCAGTAGGTAATAATGCCTTTTATTTATTTAAAAATTTTATTACTTTTAAAATTTATTTTCAAAATGAGCATTATTAAAAGTCAATCGTTTGATGGAAAGCAAAATAATTGTCCGGTTATAGTAAACGGAGATTCAATTTTCCTCTGGGAATGTTTCGGCTCGATGCGCGCACTGACATATGATGTTGCCATTATGTACTGCACTATAATACAGCCGGCGCAACAGGTTTATTATTAGCTTGTATATACACACTTTCGGCACTGGATTATCGCAGCATTACCGTTGCATTGTGCTTCGTAATATGCATCTCATTCACAGACTGAATTACCCAATTCTCATTAAAATTAATCGTTTCTCTTGGCTGCAAATATTGTTTTTAAATAAGAGATAAATAAATATGTGTATTTTCACTAAAATATAGAAAAGAAATATTTTTTTAATTTAATAAAAATAATTAAATTAAAAATGAATAATTTTTTTATATTTATACTTAACATAAAAATCAATATTTTTGCTAGAATAATATTATAACATTGGAATATTCGTTTGATGTTGATATCCAAATCTTCTTCTGTATTTAAAAACTAATGTTAATTATCACAGAAAAATGTTGCACTAAAGTTTTTAAAATAAACTATAAACAAATTTATAAACATTATAATCACAATCCAACTAAAAAATAAATACCAAACTTATCGCAGAGCCTTTAAAACAAAACCCTAAAAATAAAAATAAAAATAAAAAGTTCGAGACAGCAGCCGCAATAACCTCCGCAAAATCCGAGTGTAACTGCGCGCGCAAAGTGCTCAGGCTCGGCATAAAAGCGGGAGAAGAAGCTTGATATCGACGGATCAGGCGGGCATCGAATGGCGCGCGCGCAACGAGCGAAGTAAGCCCCTAATTTTTTCTTGCGGGCCAAAACTTTCCAAAGAGCATCTCTGAGGCTGAGTACGCGAAATAAAGAAGCCGTCCTCGGCCCTCCCTGCCTGGCTGGTACAGTCAGCGTCGCGTTGAAGCTGGTTAATGAACTGTTTTTCTGAGTGGATGTAATTTTTATACGCTTGTTTTGTTTTTGTTTAGATTAGATTTGTGTTTAATTTTTGGTTTTAACGTGAACGTTACTGACAATTGTTGATGAGAGTTTTTTAATTTTTCTGCTTTTATGGAGTAATAATTGCAGACATAAAACTGCTTTTTCTAAGAAAATTAATGACCTATCGGCATTAATTAATAATGAGTATCCAAAACTCTCTAGAACCTTTTTGTAAACTTTTAAGAAGTTTTAAGTTCTAAATGGATGGAAGCTCATTTTGACTTTCGATGCCATATTTCGGACGAAACGGATTACTATGAACTTTTTCACTTAAAAACAGTCTCCCACCCATAATTATTCATGAAACTAATCATCCATCCCAACCACCACATATTTCACCCAAACACACTCTCACCACTCAAACATCCAAAAATCTCAAAACCAAACTCTCACTTCCCACTCTCCAAAAAAACTACCTTCTCCCCGGACTGTACAGCCAATACTCCAAAGCAGCCCCCCAAAGCCCAACCCTGATTCATGCCCTCCTTTGCCAGCTCGGAGTCAATCGCCGGGGCTGCGAGTTTATATTGGAAAGGAAGAGCCAGAGAGCGCGGCGGGCGTCGGCGTCTCAAGCAACAGCCGAGCGTTTAAACTTTTTATGAGTTGGCGCGTCGCCGTTCGGGCGGACGAAATTTCAATTTTGTCCCCTCCGGCCCTTCCACTTTTGTCGCGCGCGCGCCTTTGACGCTCTCTCGGCCGGATTCCTGCGTCTTTAAGTCGCTCTTTAGCGCCGGCGGTTTGTCTTGTCGCTGTTTGCCTCGAGATTGCTTCTTACGTTTTCTTTTCCTCGGGATCATCCGAGATTTCGCGCGAGCGCGAGCGGCAATCTGTTATCGCTTGCGACGGGGGGCTTACTTTTTTTTTCCTTTTATTGGATGAACGAGTTGACCGAAATTTTTTAATACAATATCGATTGCGTCTGTTTGAGGGAGCTAAAAATAAAGCTGCGAATTAAATGTAATATAAGAAATGGTGATTCTGATAAGATGCGTGCTTGTTTAAATGAAATCTATGGAATAAGTTGTGCCTTTTAAATATTTGTTGAGGTAATGCGAGCGAGTGTTTATTAATCAAAGATAAAAGAAACTTTAAGATACACAATTTACTTTGGCATTTCACGCAAGGCTTATTGACGCAAAACCGTTATCAAGCTATCTAAACATTGTTTGTAAATCAAGATCAAGTCTTGCCTACTTGGAATAAAATCTTTTACTTTTTTGGATCCAGACACTGTTTGTGTCCAAAATATTCATAAATCTTTATAATCAGGATTTATGAACAGTACCGAGTGTACAGTATTTACTTGAAAGAAATGTGGCAATTTTTAAACTGATCTCTAGATAAATAGATGAAATCTTAAATCCTAGATGAATTAAAAATTATAATTACTTTCCGTTTGTCCAAGATATTGAGTATTATAATTTAATAAGAGCTATTAAAATCTCAACATCTGTTTTAATAAACCTCGTCACACTAACTTTATTTTACAGTACAAACAGACGTATTAACCATCCTGTTTAATTATTTAATAACATGTAAGAAGACGAGATGTTTTTATTGAAGACATTACATTCAGCTTACTATATATTCTGTATTTGAATTTTTGTAAAATAAAACTTGTATCTTTCGCATTTCATCAAAATCCACATAATCCATTAAAAGCACTCCACCGTTAAAAAAAATCTCATTAAAATATCACCTCCCAACCACCTCACAAACCAAACTCATTTCATTATTTACATTAGTTTTCCCCCCAAAACAAATAACCCCCCCAAAAAACTCACACCTCACCACCTCGCCAAAAAAAAATTATTCCCGCTCCAAATGTTCATATAGGTCAGCTCTCTCGGTCAGAAATCAGCCTACTTGCCCCCCCCTCCCCTCTCCTGATGCAAAATGCAATTACTCGTAAAAGAGCACTCGCGAGAAGAAGGATTCGCGCCCGGAATGATGAGAAGCGCACGCGAAGAGAAGAAAGTCGGCTTCCTCCTCCCTCGGCCTCGGCGCGAGCTAGCGCCAGTCATAAAAGTCCTGATGAAGACGTCAATGAATATTTATCCGCGAGCCCGAGAGAAGAGAGCTTCATTTTCGCCCGTTAACTACGGCTGCCGCGCGCGCGCGCTGCTCTTTTATTTCGAGCCAACACATTAAGCGGCGGACTCGAGCGAAAGTTTCGAGAGAGCCGGGGTATATAAGGGACCAGAATTTCATTGGACGACGGAGAGGAGGATAGGGTTGGAGGAGAGGGGGGAGGATTTAGGGATGCGATGCAAGATTGTTGGTCTTTTTTTTTTCTTGGGTCGGCTGCTGGCTTTTCTTTTTTATGCAAAGTCTAAAGTGTGGCTTTTAGGGAGGTCTGGGCTAGTGGTTACATGCCGGGTATGGTAAGGCGAGGGATGTATAATTGTGTGCAATGTTTGCAGATGTTTTTTAGTTAAATAAATCTTGGTATATTAGTTTTTGATAAATATGAGATGTGAAGAATCGTTATTTTTTAACGTGGACCTAAGATTTTTCTTGCACCAAATTTTTTTCGTATACTCTTATGTAAAAGTCTTGAGCTATTCTAACGGTTTATCTAATCGGAGCTTATTCTTTTGCATCTCATGAATAATCATTTATACGTAATAATTGTCTTGTACTGAATCAATATCATTACAGTATTGCTCAAGAGTATGTTAAATATATTTTAAACTATTGATTGATCTTTTCCAATAAGGAAACTACCTAGATGATAAAAGAATAAACAATAGACGTAAAACAAATACACCATCAGTAAAGAAAATATACTAACAAATTTATTTGGCAATACTGATAATTTATATAACAACGAATGAATTGAATCACCAGCTTTGCTTTACAAATTTTATGGTACGATACATTTACATATTAGTCATATATTTCAAATCGACACTGAGAAAAAATCTAACACCATCCAATTGATTCAACAGAATATTTTGTTAATTCAAACAATTATAAATCTGAAAGATGTAAATGAATATTTTCTTTCTTTTTAATTTACTTCGTTTTTATTTGATTTTATTTCCAATATTTTTTACTTTATATATTTTGTATTTTTGAGACTTGTTTTTTAATTATAAAACAGAAATTTATTTCAGATAATATTGTTAGTAAACTTGCATTTGAAAAACAATTTTATTTTTAAGCGGGGTTAAAATCATGGTTTTAAGGATGAGATGCAAGAGCAAACTTACTGACTCGGCTATCATAACATCTTGCATATGATAATTTGAATTGTTCGCATAAGAGCATACATTTTACTACAATGTTTGCGTAAAATACAAAAAGTGTTTATTGTAATATCAAAATGTTTATAAAAAACAGCATTTATTCAATTTATCAAAGAAATTGTTATTTTAATCGCATATCTGTCAATTTAACCCATATTTCTCTTATACGAAAATACTCCCCAGAACTTGACGGACTTAAATCGACCAAAATTTTGTCTCAGCATAACAAAAACACACAGCAAAACAAAAACGTCCTGCATTCAAATAAAGAGACCAACAGTCGAAGGAGAACCGAAGGACGCAGCATCGCGTCAGCAGAGTTAACCAATGGCGGTACCAGCTTACCAACCAGCAGCAAGCCTCACGGCCCCTGGCTTTTAATATGTTGACGCTCGCTCTATATAACATCGCGTGCAGAAAGAGAAGGAGAAAGCAAGCGAGAGAGAGAGAGGCTGTCGGCATGGTGCGCGCTCGGAAAAGGGAAAAACGACAGCGAGCGGCGCAAAGAAAAACTCCACCTCCAACAATACTCGAAAGGAACGTCGCCGCTCGCGAACAAAGGCCATAGAGCGAGACAAAAAATCCACGTAGACGGCGTACATAGCGCCGAAGAAAAAGAAAAGCCAGAGAGAGGGAGAGAGAGAGAGAGAGGACGAGAGGGAGAAGGTGAACAACAAAAGACGTTTGTTATTGGGCAGCATTCGGAATTGTCTCCGGCGAGGCGGGCATCCTTATTGGCCGATGCCGCCGCCACCGCCTACCTTCGCCACCGCTCGCCTAGTCGCCACCCCCATTTTCCCGCTTTGCGCGCTCACCTACCGCTTCCCTCCCTCCCTCGCGCGCGCACACCTCACTCACTTGCCCTCTCCCTCTCTGCCGCTGCTGCTGCTGCTGCTGCCTCCCCCGCCGCTTTTATTTCTCTACCCCTTTACCCTCCCCCCCCCGCCGCCTTTTTCCGGGCCACACAACATAGCTATGTATTGCGCGATGCGCGCGCGCCCGCAGTTTCTCTCTCTCACTCCCAGGAGAGGCTTTCCCCGTCGCTTTTCTTTGCCGCACCCGTCCTCCTCGTCTTGCTCGTTTTGCGAGACTGCAGGCGCGAGCGACTGCCGACTCTGCAGCTTATATACGAACAGAGCGAGAGGGAGAGAGAGAAACGCAGTATTCTGCCTCGGCTTCCTTTTTTCACGAGCGCTTCTCTCGCTCCTTCGCTGTACTACGCCGATTTTTTCCGCTCCTTTTTCCAAGGGACCTTTTTGCAGGAGAAAAAGACAGAGGGAAATAGAGCGTTGCCCATCTACTCGCGGCTCGAGCTCTCATGGCGCTCGGCTCGATTCGTAGGCTGCTCTTCGATGGAAAATTCTTGAGCTTGTGCTTCTTTTTTGTTTACCTCGCGAGAATCTACTTTATTCTTTTTTGAGAAATATAAACTATTGCAGGTTGAGAATTAACGGAATAAAGTGAATGATAAGCTAATTTTGCAGTAAAGCCATAAATATTAAATTGTACAGTGAGACCAATAAAAGCAAATAAAACTATTTCTAGATTTATGCGGTACCAAGGCAATCCATCATTTTCACAAAGCCCAAGCTACAAATAATCAATTTCTTCATCTAAAAAAATCCGAAATCCATCCATACACTCATATTTTACTCCTGCATCCATTAAATCCCATCAAATCTTAGCCTATCAACAATATCACATCAAAAAATCCTATCAACTACATAGCCACTAATAAATCCCAAAAAGTATCAAGCCTAATAAAAAATTCCACCCAGCGAACAACAAATCTCCCCGCTCCTATCGATACACCCGAGACACACGCGCGCAATATCGTCGCCACTCCTCATATTTTCGAGCCGATAAGAAATATGGCGGGAGCCGAGAGCGCGCGCCGCCTCCCGATAGTTCAACCCTTGAGACGTCTCCGGCTGCTTCTCTGCCTGCTTTTCCAAGTCAATCTAAATAACCGTCGTGCGATCGTCGATATTTCTCTTGGCTCTTCGGCCGAGCTGGCGCGGGTCGAAGACGCGTCTATGCCCCATTACTAGAGTTGAAAATGTCGGAGCGCGATGGGGAGATGGATGCTTTTTGGACTAATTAAATGGTTTATTTAAAAGAGAAGTGTTCTGATGATTCATTGTGATTGCGCGAGATTTGGAAATGGTGGGATTTGTTTGAGAGATTAGATGAGTTTGTAAAAATTAATGGTGTGATAAAAATGGTTTATATTAAGTCAATATTGTACTGAAATTATTTGTGAGGCAAATTTGTTAACACAGACGGTGAATACGTTATAGTTTATCTCGGCGATGAGAATGTACATTTCAGTTAATTTATGTTTAAATATACATTTTTTACTTGATACAATATATAGTTTTAATAAACTACTGTGTGTATTAAATAACAAAGTTCAGTGCATTTTTTAGGTACTGATCTTGTAACATTTCTTTTCTAAAAGATCTTCATAAAAATCATAAATATTCCTATTATCTCCTTTACTATTTTTCTGCTCACTCTTTAAATTCTTTATTAATCAGACACTCTTTAGATATTTTTCAAATATATTCATAAATAATTATTCGCTTTTTGAAATATTATTAACATTAATATTATCTTTTTTTTTATGTTTCAGGTGAGTTTCAACTTTACGTAAAAACTTGAGCTTGATTAATTCTGTAAGTACATAATAACTATTTTTGAAAAACTGATTGATATAATTATGAAAATATTATCAACATTGATTAAAAATAAAATACTATAATTGTTGAAATTGCAATTTTTAAATTTTGAAACAAGCTTTCAGCATTTGTTATGCTCTTTGATTATTACTATTTATATCAATAGTGATACTTCTTGAAAATTGATAAAAAATTATTAAAATGAGAATACAGTGTACAAAAATAATTGAAAATTGAACATTTAATCAAATCTGTTTTGCTTTTAAATCGTATAAATAAAATATTGTATGATACCAAATCAGACTTGACGTAATCTAAATTAAATTAAAATTTTGTAGCATTTTAATTCATTCTGTCTTTGTTGAATTCACAAAAAAACTTAAAAAACTTAAAAAGCATAAAAAATCTTTGAATTGAAATAAAATCTACTATTTCGGAATGAGCGTACTAAAGAACAAAAACTTGAATTTTCGCTTTACGGCTAAATATATGCACGTCCTTTAATAAATACTAAACAAACATTTGAATAGTACCAAGATCCAAATAACCAAGAAAACCCCACTAAACCAGCTAGATCTCAAACCTAAAAAATCAAACAAAACCCGCAAAACAAAATTATTATCAAACCCACCCGTTCAACAAAATCTTACCAATTCCACGCATATCTCCACCAAAGATCTTTACCAAGGTGAAAAAGAAAGAGCAGGTGCGTTAGCCAGCTCTCCTCTCGGCCATCCTTCGTCAAAGAGACGCGGCTGGATGTAGAGAGGAGCGAGCCGGTCATAACACGGGTAAAAGCAAACGCGGCTCTGTCCAGCGGCAACACAAATGTTGTCTTTGCCCGCAGAGCTCGCTGCGAGAGAGCCAGTGCAGGATCTTCTTGAGGTTTCGCGCGGCTAGCGATGTAATCGCCAAGCAAGACGGACGACCCGCGTCCCTTTGAATTGGCACAAGTTTTCGAGGGTGTGTGTGAGTGTGGCTGTGGGTGTGATCTTGGAAAGTTTTTAGAGCGACGAATTGATGAATCATTGCGGGAATCGCATTTTTTGGTAGGGAAAACAAGGATTGGTGTGGTTTGAATAGTAGAGTGAATTGTGGTTGGAGGAATAAGTTTTTAGGTGGTAGGATTATCAGGGTTAATTTTATTGTTGACGGAACAGTTCTATGAAAATTAGGTGATTAAAAATTAGCATTCTTTGCTTTTGATTAGTTTAGAGCTAGAACTGGACGAGATCAAATAAGATGATAATTTATTAGGACAT
>JAPYZA010006720.1:0-10789 GCA_030522685.1 Eupelmus azureus
AAGTAAGTATATATTGTTGTACACACTATAAAAAGAGTCTGTGGACAGCCTTTTAAATTAATACTTGGTTAATTATCAAGTTTCTACTGATAAAAATTGTGCTAATTTTTTTCTCCCTTTAATTAGTGTTTATTAATTAAAAAGAAACAAAAGAGAAGATAAGGTATAAGGTTAAATCTTTTGTCTCATTCTTTAGTTGCATACAACTGTGAGAAATTTAATAAGCTGTAATATTAAATTTTTAGTCTCTCTTTTGCGTAAATTCTAATCTTAAAATTTATAAAAATTTTGAAAAGTTTACGCCCTTATGGAGATGTATTGCATGCCCGATGGAAACCTGATTTTTTCACTGCAGATAATATGGCCTATTTACGTAGACGCTGTTAGATATTACTCTTGATTTTCTTCATTCGTTTTTTTCCTCAAATATAGTATGTTAATAGGAGATTTCTTTTGAAGAATTAGAATGTTTTAAACTAATTATTATAAGTGAAACGTTATTTTAATTTCAATTAAGAATTCTTATATTATTCAAAGCTCTTGGTAAAATGACTCTAAAAGTACAATTACACCAAGCCCTTAAAAAAACTACTTCACCAGAGCTTAACTCACGGAAAATCCATCCGCTCCTCCTCCCGCAAAATAAAAGAAATCCTGTAAAGATCGAGAAGAAAATACGATGGGAAGCAGAGCGCATAAAAAGCCTGGAAACGGCCTCGCGTAATTTAAATGGCGCCGCTCGATTGGCCCATAAAGCTGCAAAAAGAGGAGGCCGCCGGGAAAAGCAATCGAAAGAGGAGGGGAGCTTTGCACTCACACCGGGCTATGTGTACCCAGCTCTCGGCAATTGGCGTCGTCTCGCTCGCTATCGGGAATTGCTGGAGCGCCCCATATATATATATATACACGCGCTATTCCGCGTAGAGAGAAGCTCGCAGACGAGACGCACATATAGGCAACTGGAATGCGAGTGTGCGCTTTATCGACCGATATGGTAGCTCGCTATTCGCCAAGGTCAAGTTTATTACCTGTGACCCCGTTTTCCGCCGGAATATGGATAATAGCTGTCCGCGGGTGTATGTGTGGGAGTGACGGTTGATGGTTGCATTACGCGTGCGGCCGGATTATGTAGAGGGAGAGAGTGATGGGTGTTAGGATGACTGCGGAGCGTCGATGGATCATGAGTGTGGGTGATGTGCGAGAAAATGTTTGGAAATTAAAGGATGTTTGTTATCTTTTGTTGGATGAGATCGGAATTTCGTTGGTGAATTAATGTGAAAAATTGTATGTTTTTTTTTGTTTTTAGAACGGTGTAGGATTTTTGTATAGCATATAAAAAATATGTCCCGTAAGCTTTTTCATGCGCTTCGATATTAAATACTCACTTCTCTGTAGTCTTATTTAGTCTCGATTTCGAGAATTTAAAAAATTTAATATTTGAATAGTCTTTTTATAGAGCGTGACCCACATAACGGATTCTTGGAATATTTTTTGAATATTGAAATGTAAAGCAAAATGTCTCAAATAAAAGTGTCCCGCCAAAACAAATAACCTTGACTTCAAGCTTACACTTTACTTGTACGGTTATTGACCTACAAATGTAATTTGCATTTTTCTTTAAACTTCAATTCGTCTTAGTGAGGGGAAGGCAGCAGCGCCGAAAATTTGAGTATCAACCAAATGCGTTGCTGAATTTCCCAAAATCTGCCAATCCGCATTTGATTAATATGTCACGTTTGTGCTCTCCTGAGTCCTTAAAAGTATAGGAAAATTATTAAGTAATTCTTGTATATGGCAATTACGTTTGAAAAGAATATAATTAATAACAAACTCTTTTTACTTTTCTTTTAATTTATAGGCGGGAATGCTACCATGCATATTGGGGATGCGCCCTATTTTTATAACGTTATTACTGCGCTCAAAGGAATTCTCTAGTTAGATCAATTAACCCTTTGAGATCTTTATGTACATGTTCTAATTACTTAGACGATATTGCTTTCAAGGGAAATGTAGAACTACTGTAATATATTTACCGAATAGTCTAAAAATCAAAAAAATAAATGTTAAATATAAAAAGTTGTTTAATTCTGAAAAATTTGGAAATTTTTATTTGGGTATTTATTTTCATATTAGATTGATTAATATAGTTTCAAAATCTTTCAATTAGATTTTTAAATTGAAGTCCATAAAAAAATATTAATTATATTAACTACCATCTTCAAGTATTTAATAATTTCAACAAGGCAATAGAGTAAACAGAAAAACTGTAGAGATATTATTGCATTACAAATATGACTCGAACAAATTTATTAAATAAAGATCCGTACCAAACTACGCGTGTAAAAACGTATAGTATATTTCTTTCTGATTCTTAAAAAATCCGTTCGATAAAAGTGCTTAATTAAAGTATTAATTTCTTGAAGAATTCACTCTACCACTCATCACTAATCCCACAGACCGCAGTAATAAGGCCAAGAGATTCTCGCAATCATAATCATGCTACAATGTTCCACTTAGAACCAACATAAAACATTAACCCTCTCCAGCATAAAACCTTAATATAAATAATGAATACGCGCAATGGCCGTTAATTCATCCATACCGCACGGCATCCACCTGAATGGCCTCGAACACGATCCTTGCTCCGTGTACACTTACATATACAAAAGCCAGCTTGTAACCGAGCTTCTACAGCAGTGATAACCTACTCACGTCCATATAAAAAAGAAGAGCGCGCGCGCCGTCGACACTGCGGCAAAATGGACTGGCTTACGTATAAAAACGAGCCTCTGGAAGAAAAAAATTAATGACTTCCACGAGGCCCCTTGAGGCATTGCAGAGCGGCAGAGCGTCCCGCTGAATGTGCACTGCCGGAGAGCTTCGTTAATCTCGTTTTCGTTAATTAAACACCCCAGGACGAGTCTTGCGCTCGCGGACCGCGAATTTCAAGAAGCATGATGAGACGAGGATTTACATTGGCTGCCGGCTCTGTGGTAATGTAGCAAGAGCGGTGGGGATTTTTTTTTCTTTTTGAGGTGGGATTTGGGATATGGCCTTTTTTTGGTTTGTTCGTATTCTTGGTGGATGAATTAGTAAAGCTGAGATTTTCAAAGTTTTTACTGGGTCTTGATACCTTGAGAGCTGGATACATTTTTGCTGTAAATTAATTAATCATTTTTTTCAAAATGTTGTGGAATATTTTTTCTATTCTAATGCAGATTTAGATTGAATTATCTTTCGCTGTATGGTCTATTTTATTTTGAAGTTTTCGAAATATATAGGTCGACGTGTAACTGATGTCGAATTTAAATTGAATATCGAACTGAAAATTTCCTGTCGAATCAAGTTTACCAGATTTTTAGAATTGAAAGTGTGAATATTATAAATAAAGAATTTATTAATATGGAACAACAGTTTTTAGTTGTAAGTTAAGGAGAAAACAATCCACTGAAGTTTTTTTCAATTTTTTTAGTTACGTTTCATATTTATTAAGAGAAAAAAATAACAGTTTTAGGGAAAATGATGGTTAAAATAAATTTTATAATATTTATTATATGTATACCAACAAATATTTTATATCAACCATAAATTGTTACATCACATGTTTATAGAAACTTGAGTTTTTCTGAAAACACGAAATCGTTACGTAGATTCTAAAAAAAAACTGATTTTGGTTTACGAGAAGTCCACGTGCTCCCTTACTAGAGCACGAAGCGTCGTCAAACCGACATTCTTGCAATTTTCTATACCCGCACTTTCATGTTTTACGGCTGTTATAAAACTCGTGTAAAAAAGTGGTTACTGCATATAAGAGAATCAATTTCGTTATGGGTTTTCAGGTGATTTTAAGACGATTCCTCGAAAAGTAACTTCACATCTCGAAAGATTATTTAGAGTAAAAATTTTTCGCTTCATAAGTTTATTTTTTGTTACAAAAATAAAGTTTTACGTTATTTTGTGGCACATTTTTAAAAGTAGAACTCTCAGCAAATAATTTGTTACAGTTACTCATGATTCTAAACTTTTATATTGAGAAATATAGGACGTAAGGAAGTTTCGATATTTTTCAACCTTATGAAAATCAAAGTTTTAATAAATGTAAATAAAAACATTACTTCCGCTTGAACAATTTTGAAATTTCATTACTCCAGTAAAAATAAATCCTTTTAAAATAATATTACAAACACTTCTACTTTTAAAACTCAAAGTATTTAACTTTTTAAACAGTCACCCGTTCGTTAGTCCCTTCAGAAAAAAAGCAAAAAATAAGTCAACAACACCCGATTAATATAGAAAAATCCAGAAAAACAATCTAATTTTAGATTTCGCGCAATCTGGTTCTGCTAAAGCACCTAATTGTCCTAAAAACGGCGCGAGATAAAATAAAGGAACTATATCACTGCGAAGAAGAGAAAAAGTACCATCTCTCGCTGGCGCCTGACACATTTTTTCAAGGGCCGGCCGGGCACTCTCTCACCGATGTAAAGTGCCTCGTGGAAAATCGTTGCATTAACTCGACTTTTCAGCTCACGGCGCAGCTTTAACCCGCGCGGACGCGTCCGTGTCGTCGTTAAGCCGACGTTGATGTTGATGAAAGACGTCGCGCCGCTGGTAAAGCTCAGGCCCTGGGAAAAAGAAAAATCGACACGTGTGATAAGGAAAGAGCTTTTTCTCTTTGCGTCGCGAAAAGAAGAGCGAGTCGAAGATTATACGAGATAAAGAGCTTCTTTGTTTTTGCGAGAGGAGCTGCGAGATGTGCAGCGTGTTATTTGTGCTGGGAGGAGAGGCGGGAGGGAATGGAAGGGCGAGTAATGGAATAATTTATTTTTGAGGCGCTGCATGCTGCTGGCTGATGGATGAATCTTGAGAAAGATCGATGATTGCTTCACTCGTGGTGCGTTCTATTTTAGTTTCTTCATTGTCCTTTGGACTCCATCTGTAGATCAGTGTACCTGGATTCAGTATTGTTATTTTTTCAAAATTTATAAAGTTGGGCAAACGGTAATTTTAAAGAAAAAGTATTAATATAATTAAATTATTTAGTAATTCATTAGAAAAAATATAAGAATTTAAACAATTTCATATTAGAAATGATGGTTTCTATATTTATATATAATATTTCTTAATATTACTAAATCAGGTAACTAATAATAATATTGAAAAACAATAACTGATGATTCAATTTTAAAATATTTATTGATGTTTCTCATCAAATATACATGGTTCCATGGTTCAAATTTATTCAGGCTTACAATTAGCCACATCTACAGTGTATAATGAAAACGTGATTCTGGAGGTGTTGCACTCAACTTCTAATGTAATCTGGTGTCACTCTCTTGTAAGTAATTAAATCTTAACTTTGAATACACAAGTGCGCGAACTATGTTTAATGAATGGATTTATCTTGTTTATTAAAGTTTCATTGTGTTAGTTTAAAAGCAACAGCCATGGAAATTACATTACGTTGATTTTTGATATGTTTAATCTACGATACATCTTCTCCTTTTATTTACAACTTTATTTTCCCTTAGAAACATTGATAAAATTTCGAAATTTACTAAACTGAAAGATAGTTCTATTAGAATGCTATAAAACTTGAAATTGTCTAAGCTCTAGTGTTTGTTCTTCACTGATTGCATTCAGTTGATTGTTAATGCTGATACATTAAATGCAACTAATTTAAATGAGCTCGAAAATGACCTATTATCAGATAATGTTATGCTGATAATTAAATATAATTTTTTGCTATCAATGCATTGGATATTTTTATGTTTATAAACTTTTGATAATTATTTGATTTCGAAATCTCTTTTAAACGTAGCAAATATACTATACCGCAGATCTGTGTACCTTTCTTATAAAACAACTAAACTTTCAAAATACTTTTAAACTCGTAATTTTTCTATACTTTGAACAGTACTTACTTTAGCAGTACATCCTATTTTTTTAAATTTCATGAAAAAAACAAATTTTTGGCAATGATGGATAATGTTAAAATGAAAAAAAATTGTCGATTAACTAATAAGACTTGAAGGTAGTTGAGTTATAACATATACTCTGTTATTCATAAAATGTACTTGTATAGGGAAGAGAATCATAGAAAGCTTTCGGTAAAATTTTCATCATCCAGAATACTCTTAAGATTTTCAAACTGATTCACTGCTTAAATTTTAAGAAACACTCATTTAAGGTTCTTTCATTTTGCGAATTTTTAACTTCATAATATACTACGTAATACCAATGAATTTTGAAAAGTGAGTTTGAGTGGAGAGTAATGGAGCTTGGAGAATAATGGAACAATTATTATTACTATGACTTCAATTCCTACATACAGCAGGGATGCCAGTTAATATACAGACAATTTCATTAATTTCCGTTCAGTAAAATATACTTTAGAAAGGAGATTATTTTCATTAGTTTTTTAAATAGCTACATAATTATATTGTTGTTTTATTTCCCAAATTTGTTCCTAATATTGTTGTTCCATTTTCTCCAGTCGATTTTGAATCTAGTGATTTTCAATGATTTTTATTAATGATTTTAATTATTCAAGTAACCATAAACATCATTTTAGATCTAATAGAGAACTTTAAGCTTAAGTGCTCCATTATTTCGCTCATTAGCTTATAATTCAAAATATATACAGAATATCAATCTAAAATTTTGCAAGAGTATTGTTGAATATCAATATTAATGTATCCCGAAATTTTGTATGATTCTGTTTTATTAAATTTTATGATCAACAAACTATATGTTATAGTTCACCTACTTTAAGTTTACATGTTGCATGAAAATTTACCGTGTTACTTAACAGAATACATATTATATGGTTTCGGCTTTTTATAAAATTGTGTTACAGTATATAATCATAAGTTTTGATGTCGATTTTGGGGTGATTTGAATTTTACGAACTTTCAAAGCGCTATTTACAATCATTACGCGATATGCGTACGTATGTTTGATTTCTTGATTGTGTCCCATTGCTCGACTCGCGAAGTCACTTCGACGCCCTTACAAAAACATTACAAAACTATACAGTACTATTTATCTAGATTTTATAAATAAATATTACGTTACAAAATGATTCTATAATTAAAGGTAACATTAATTTATTTTCTTCGATATGACTTCATGGAGAGTTCACTTACATAAAAAAGTTTGCTAAAATATACAGCTACAAAACTATTAAAAATACCGTGAGTGCTATATTAAATAATCAATATATTAGAAATGAGTATCCATAATTCTTAATAAATGTTCATAATATATCGTAGAATATAACTATAATATAAATTGAGATCTTCAAGAAATACTAAAGGTTCAGTGATTATATTATCATACAACAGTTAAATCAATACTTGAAGAACACAGCGGGGTGAACACAGTCACAGAATATACGTACCTAGAAAATTCAATGTAAATTTAAAATAGTCTCAGAGCAGTCCTTTAATAGTACTGAATAGTTTGTCAAAAGGAAGATATACAAAATATTATTAACTAATCGATACACATTTCATGAATGTCGATGTAAAAAATGCGTTGTTCCTCTGTTTATTCTCTACTGACTTTTTAGACCGGATCTGGCGCTGGAGCAAGCAGTTGCATACTAGATGATTTCGCTATCTGAAAAACGATTTAAACACATCATGCAATATAATATTATAATATTTGTATAAATAATAATATTTCCTTTTCTTAAAATGAATAAACAAGTCAATTATATTTTTAATTTTTTGAATATTCATTAGTATACTCATATATTTACAAAAAAGAAAAATCTATACAATTATTTGAAATATAATTATAAACAATTAAAAAGATTTAAATATAAATTTAAACAATTATTTGAATCATTGGAACAAACTGCTTAACTGCGTTTACTCTATACACAATCACGTAAAAATCAAGAAAATGTTTATTTTACAAAAAACCATAATAGTACAAAAGAAAAATGAAAGGCGTGTAACGGAAAAAAGGGCTACCTGGTGTTTTGGTTGCTTGTACGACTTTCTTGAGTAGACTTTCAGCACTCTGCAATTGCAGGCGACGGACAGCGCGACTGCCAGACCCTGTTGAAGCAAAATAAAGGCTTGAAGAAAGCTTCGGAGAATCGCGTAAGAGCGTCGGTACACGGAAAGGTGAGCAAATCTATATCGAGGGCTTTCCACAAGAAAGCACCTCTCTTCTGCTCAACGAGAGCCTCGTCGTTCTGGGTAAACCGACCGGATGAACAGAATTTTGTCCTTTCCGAGGCAAAGTTTGTTCCCTCGTCTTGTTTGAACGTTTCAAAGTTTAATAGTATTCAAAACAGAGATACAAGTTGTTGTAGCATAATTTGAAATTTAATTTTGTGTAGACTCAAAGCTTCAATAAGGATAAGCGTTTAATTTTATTAAAATTATTTAACTGAAATTCAAAGTGGATCTATGCTGTAATTAACTCTTTTACGATTCTTTTCAGGCTGCTCGTTAATGAATTGTACAAAGTATCGTATTGCTGTATACTTTTATTTCTTTATTCAAACTTTAATGTCTAATAATATTAATAAAAATATTATTATCAAACCCAGTTTCACAACTTCATTATTATTTTATGGAAAATTTCAGACTAAAGATATACAGAGTATAAATATGCAAAACTAAATTTACATAGTAATAAATTATAAATTAAGACCCTTTAGTATGTAAAAATAAAGGTTTAAGAAATATCGCCAAAGATACTAAAAATTTCTATTAAATTTCACCCCTCTCTTCCGGATTATAGTTTACATAAAAATACGACCTCAAGATAAAAGAAAAAGAAAAGTATAAAAAAACGCGCTGACCTGCAGCGAGTGGCCGGTGCAAAAGATCGCCCACAAAAAGGGCACCTTCCATACACGCGATGCGACTCCGCAGCCGGCTACCAGGCCGATGATAAGGCTGACTTTCAGGAAGAGCATCAGCTGGAGTGCCCGCCTCCTCTTCATTTTTTCACGTTGTTTTATCTCCAACTGCATGCTGCACGTGTACCTATTTTTTTTTTTTTTTTTGGAACATACAAAAGGCGGAGTGGTGAGTGTTTGCGCGAAAAACTGCGCTCTCGGGTAGCAAGAGTCGAATTTACGCAAAAGAATTCTCCGGGCTCTTCCGAGCGCGGAGAATTTCTTTTTCGGTGAGAAAAAATGCTGCTATTTCATGTGCGCTTTACCTGGCTACGATGGCCGCTTTAAGTAGGTAGTAGCCCGCGCTGAGCAGGAGCAATATCACCGGTATGCCGAACGCGTAGACTGTTGCCTTTGCGCCCAAAAACCTGGAACGAGAGCATGGGAAAAGAAAATTTTTCTGTTCCTTTACGGTGCGGTGAGAGTTGCGGCGGCGAAGGGCGCAGGAAATGAGAAAGCCGGGTAAATACGTGAGTGCTGCCGCACGCGAAAGGGGCTTCTCTAAGAGTTTTACGTTTATCTGTGTGACGTTTTGATATTGGAACTTTATGCATTAAAAGTGTAAAGAGAATTTTAATAAAATATAAGTTGTCAAATTAATTTATATTTTTTGAAAATCTTTATTTTATAAATGTAATTATTTATTCGAAGTTCTATTAGAAATGTATCATTGAGTTTTTTTTAACGCATCTTTTTTCTTTCTTTATTTAATTTTTCTTATTTATTTTTTAATTTATTCTTTAATTTGTTCTAGTTGTAAATTGGGCACGTATGAATTGTATTAAGCATTGCCTACTCCAGCCTGTTGCTTTGCGAGCTTTTTGTTTTATGAGATAATCGGTGTAAGAAATCGTAAACAATCGTAAGATTTCGTAAATTTTTGTAGGTTTCTGTAAGTTTTTGTTCCTTTCTGTAAGTTTACCAATAAAACTGACAAAAACTTACAAAAAGTTACAGAAAATCATCTGAAACTTACACAAACGTAAATTTCTTACGATTTATCCAATAATTATTTTAAACAAACTTACAGAAAGTTATAAAAAATTTACAATTTTGAAAAAATTGTATGTTTTTGTAAAAAAACCTAAATACAACGAAACTTTGCAGAAATTTACAAAAACTTACAATTTCTTATAATTTCTTACATTTATTATGTTTGACATATTGAACAAATTCAGGATTATTAAAAATTTTAAGAAGTGTCCGAAACCGATGGAAAAGTTATATAAATATAACGCGCAAAGCAATAAAAGAAAAAAATATGATCTTTTTACCAGCAATTAAAAGGCATGAGATCGTCAACCTTCCAGATATCATTGGTCTCACGTATCTGCAGCAAGGTTGCACCACCAAGACTGATAAGGGGTGCACCCCAGGCGAACACGCTGTACTTGAGGTACGTCGGCGGATCGTCTCGGCTAGGAATCGAGGCGACAGTAGCATATAGGTGATGGCACATCGCAGCCAGCCAGCAGACCACCGAAACGCGCAAATACTGCAAACTCATGCCCAGAGAAATACACAGTTCCGAGTCCTAAAACATTAAAAATAAAAAAGTTTTTTTAAGCGTTCAATAAAGGCATAAATATATCATTAACTTGTAGTTTTTGTACACTGTTACACCACTATTGTGAGGGTAATAATGATTGATTATCCAGGTCGAAAATTGATTAAGATCATTATTTCAATTATTTATTAATTTATTTAAACAATTTAAGTTCATTTATTTATTTATTTATTTAAACAATTAAACGGGCAGTTTAATTGTTTAAGTACAACTGTTCGTAGAAATCTTTTTAACTTATACATAGAGTCATATTGAGTTAAATCAATTTGGAGATTATTCCAGTTTCTACGTAATCTGTA
>JAPYZA010006721.1:0-13502 GCA_030522685.1 Eupelmus azureus
GATAAATATTATAACTTTAATATGAAAAATAAAACAGTATAAGTAACAAAATAACATTAACTTCCCAAGATAAAATTTTATGGAAATATTTTTACCCAGTAGAAGAACCCGAGTCGACGTAGAGGGGTTAGTGCTGTGTCCTCCCTCTACGCAGCGTAGAAGCCGACATCAAGCTTCACGGTCTTTAAATTTTACTATTTCTTTTAATTTTAATCAATAAAAAAGTAAAAATGAAAGAATTATATAAAATATATATTCTTTTCAAAACATTTAATATTTATTTAATTTAATTTAGAAAATGGAATTTCTCGTCCATTCTCTCTAGGCAATTATTTACAACTACATTCAATTCACCTGCTCTGTAAGCTATGTACCTCTAGTTTTGTATAAAAATATGAAATGTATGGAGTAGTAATTAAAATTCTATGTTCAATATTATAAGCACTGCTGTACTATGCAAGCTTAAAAAACTGATGTTTATTTATTTAATTGACTGTAATAGATTTTTAAACTTTTCGGTTAAAAAAAAGAAAAAACAAAAATTTTACAGTATAAAATAAATCCAGATGAAAATTTAATATAAATTTTAATTTATACACAACAGGAACAGTGTATCTGAGCTTGCTCATCTAATTTGTATAAGATTTAGTATTCTAGGCTACTGAGCAGGAAAAATTTCATCTGCTGGTTTGCTGCGTGCGTATATGTATAATGTTATATTTTGTTTTTCTTCAAACCAAAATAATAATTTAAAAATTCTATCGTCTTTTCGAATATTCGAAAAAAATACTTTTAGCTCTAGAAGTTTATATTTCGCTGCTACTTTTTAATCCAAAAGAGCACATTTTTTCTACATTTTATTAAAATTGACAATTAAAAAAATTTGCCAAAATAAAATAAATCTTTCCGTTTTTATATTGATGACAACCTATAGCTTAGTTTATATGAAGCTAGTATAACGACCAAATAAGACGTGTTGTCCCCTTAAAATAATAGTTAACTCATAGGTATTCAAACTTTCGCAGCGAATTCAGGCTCGAAGATGAAGCTCCACATCATGAGAGCGGCAAATGCATGCTTGAAAAAGATATCCAAGAGAAAGAGAGAGAGAGAGAGAGAGAGGGCTCAAGGCCGCCGAGAGCGTTTAGAAGCTTTTACACGTTCATCTCGGAGCGCGCGAGGCGCGTCTTTGACCCTCTCACTTTCGCGAGCGTCACACCGCTCACCGCGGTCCATCCTCGTTCTTTTTTTCACCGACTCCTCCCGCCCCCGTATGTATATGCACATGCCTCGGCGTGCCTTCGCGCCGCGACCGAATCGAACTTACGGCCTTACCTTTTGAACTTATACGCCGATCACGTTCACCGTTCACCGCACTCGTGTCGCGCGCTCGCGCCGCGGCATGTGCATTGTGCCGAGTTATTCTCGATAAGCCGATTCGTCGTGACCCAGCGCTAAGTATTCTGCATTCTGCATTGTGTCTGAGCGTGACCTTTTTTTTCTGACTGTCTCGAGATACTTACACCTGATAAAGCGCTCTAGGTATGCAGGTGGAATAAATGCACGTTTTGAATACGTTTTAAATTAGTAGATTAGGTTACAGTTTAAGTGCACGAGTGATTTTTGGCTATCGGATCCTTTTGGTTTTGCAGAAAATTTTAAGATGTTTCGATTTTTTTTAATGTAAATGCGATGCAATTCATCGCTTGTATCACTTAATTTAATTAAATTTTCTTTTAGAACAATTACAAGACCAAAAATAACGTACTCAAACTCTCCCCAGTTACTCGCAAGAGCTGCGGCTTCGCTACACGCAACAGCAGCAGGAAATTTCGTCGCTTTCAAAATTATTCCTCGCAAAGCGATAAACACGCGGCTACTCGCGAAGAAGCCGTGAAAGTGGAATGCGCCGCAGACGCAGCCAATGTCGTGGAGCTGGGCGCGGTGCGATTACACCTCGCATAAGGGTTTTGCCCTTGCAATTCGGCCGAAGGCTTCAATTTCAGCGCCGCGGGCGAGGTAACGATTGATTGCCGATCGGTTGTGCGAGGATATACGTGCGTGGGAATTTTCGCCTGAAATGAAGAGTGCACGACTGTGTACAGTGTCAGAACGGCTTTGCCGTCGTTGTTTATTTTTATTTTTATACAAAAGTCTCGATTACAGCTTGATCGTTTTGCAAACATGATTTTCTTTTGTTCCTAAGTCTGATACATTTACAAAGAATGAAAAATAATGTAGTTATAAAAAATATAATGTCGTTCATGAATGGAGAATGAATATTCTGAGTGACTTGCACTTTTACGTTTTCTAAATATGTACAAAATACACTTTTCGTTAGT
This sequence comes from Eupelmus azureus, assembly GCA_030522685.1. NCBI lineage: Eukaryota > Metazoa > Arthropoda > Insecta > Hymenoptera > Eupelmidae > Eupelmus > Eupelmus azureus. The sequence goes on from JAPYZA010006721.1 coordinate 2,343, forward strand.
TTATATATAATGCGCGATTAATTAATACGTTCTTTGCTAAAAGAAAATAAGCGAAGCAGCTTATCGTGCGTGATTTATTCTAATTGAGTAGTACGCAGTGGTGAGTAAGCTTTTTCATTTTATAATTTGCACCTCTAATGCAATACTATAAAAGTATAAAAAATATATATAGCGTGAGTTGATTTTTATAAAAATATAAAATATCCAATGAATCTTTCATCGTCATAGTATTGTTCTAGAATCGAATTCCTCAGCGAATCCGTGTATATTTTACATTACATGCACGCGCGTACGTAGGTAGTCTGCTTAGACATTAGATAAAAAGGTACACAAACGAAATATATGCATATCCGAACGAAATCGGTTTGTCTGAATATCGATGAAGATTAGTACGACTTTTCCACCTCCGAGCGATTCTGAAATTCATCGATTGCCACAGAGGCGTCGTCACAAAGCGCGAGTGTGTGTTAAAATTATTGCCAATGCTTGTATCCATGGGATCGACACGACGATGGACAAAGCTCTTGCAAAAAAACGTCGCCGTTAATTATGCTCGGCAAAGCGATGTAGAAAGCATCGCGCTTCCGGAATGTCGTACGGATACGAAAAAAAAGTATCGTTATTGTGCAAGAGCGTTCGTTTAGTCACTCGCAGGTTGGATTAGGTCTGGCTTAACCTCTTCGGAAGGCCTTAGGTTTGACCTGAACGTCTTCGGTGCGGGTTTCCTGAGCTTCCTCTTGGGCGGGAGCTGCTTTGTTGCTGCGCGCTGCTCCGAATCTTACTCGGCTCGTGCTCTTTGGCACCTCGTTGTTGTTGCCGCTCTTCGCTCGGCCGCTCGCTTGGCTGCTCCTGCAATTGTTCGATTAAATACGGTAAGATTCTGGCGTTTATCCGAACTCTTTACGAGAGATTTTATTTTTTAGAAAATTAATTTCTGTTTTATTAAAATGAAAAATTCTTTCATATTCTTATTGGGTTACTTTTGACTTTCTTCGAGCAGATTTTATTCTTGAATCGGTACAGTTGATTAAGTTTGTCACATAAGTTTAGCGAAAATATTTTAAAAGCAATAAACTTTCAATAACTATGAAATTAAAAAAAGGCAATTTACAAAAATATTTTTTCCGAAATTAAACCTTAAAAATCTTTAAAAAGGAAAATCTACATTCAAGAATGCTTGTCTAATAAAACTACATATGTATTATCCTCTTGAGAAGTGCGAGTTTATTTGTCCGGGGAAGTCAAGTGTACTTACTTGGATTTTGAAGGTGTTGCATCGGCAGTAGCTTGAGTGGTTGAGGGCTCTCGCAGCGGGCTTGACGTGACTCCTTGAGACCGGCGCCTCTTCAGTGCCGCTAGCAGATCTTCGTTTGACCTTTTAATCAAATAATTATACATCAAAATATGTTATTGAAAATTTATTTATACTTGTGTTTATTATAATATACAATCGGCCAAAACAGAATGTAATAAAAGCTTAATCTAAAGCTGCATAATATTGCTTTTTTAATCTAAAAGAAAACATTTCAGACGAAATTCGCTAGAGTAATATGAATAAAATTTTAAAAGTCAGGTATATTTGCATACTGACATATGAATCAATGAATTCATTATAAATCTCTAGAATTTTATTTAATAGCTATCCATTTTTGCAAAATGAAGCTCAAGATTGTAGTGAAAATATGCATTAGTCTCTCTTAGCGTATTATGCAACAATAAAAAATTTTATATTTTTTACTTTTTATAGATTTTTATAACAATACAACTTTTATTTGATTTTTTGAAATGTAAAATTACTTTAGTAGTTGCAAAGTCATAACACAGAACATAAAAACATTCAAATTAGGGCAAAATGGTGCACCTAAAAAAGAATAATGAAAATTATTGTTTAGAGCACCAATTGAATTTAACGATTCGAAAATATCCCGTTAATATGCCATTAAAGTGATGTTAATTGCTGGACAATAAGGTAAATACTACGATAATAGGAGTTAGAAAAAATGTATTTAAATAAATTACACGGTGACTTTTATGATATTAATTATCTTTTTAATTGTTGTAAACTAATGTAAACCAATTATATTCCTACTTGTTGGGGTACTAAAATCTAAATACACTTTTTTAAAAGATTTTTATTTAAATTTATTAAAATATTGTTCGCAACATGTGCGTTAACTTCTCATCCGCGTGTGATTCCGAATCACTCGGGCCGGCTTCGCCGACCCTCGTGCACGGCATTCAATTTACGCCCTTGTTACAAAAACTACTATTAATTGTTTACAAAAGTTATGCTACTCAACATAGAAAGGTAATCATAGGGGAATTGGGAAAATGTTGTATTGAGGAATAAAACCGCATGTAAAAAAATATAAAATAATTTTAAAGCTTAAAATTTATTTTGGTATACACCAAACAAAAAATCCAAAAAATTTATCTAATAAAAAAATAGAATATTTATTATGAATTAATTTATCAAAATTTAAGTGATTGAAGCAGATTTTGATACCCGCTTTTAAATAATGAAATTTTTCAGAAATCTTCATAATTTTTTTAATTCCTTGCAATTTTTCATTAAATTCATAAATCATAAATACAATCAGTACAAGATTGTTTCTTCTAAGCAAAATTTTCTGTAATGCCTTTTTTTAAATTATTTTTTGATTATTCTTTTTAGAATCACATTTTTAAATATACACGTAATATGAATAGTCTTCTCGGTATATTTTTAATAAAGGACATTTTACTATATACAACTTCATTTATATTTCATTTAATCAATATGAATCCTTTCTAAATTTTCTTAACAAATATTTTTTATACATTTTTTAAATAAGAAAATATTTATAAAATTAAAAAAGTACTTTTGATCTAATAGAGTTCGATGAATTTATTGTTCATGTGGTGATTTCATTTCCTTACTTTTGATCTAATTTTTTAATTTTAGATTTATTATTACTTATTTTAACTATTAAGAAAAGCTTTGTTTTATTATCTTTCTTTTAAATTTTACTGCTTTTATATTTTGGTAGAAAGAATATAAAAAACATCTAGAGTTGTTAACTGAAAATTCTAGAAAAATTTTATGACGAAGTATGATTCGAAAACTTGTGCGCGATTTAAAAAAATCTATAGATTTTACAATGGCAACATGCTTAAAAACAATTTACTAACAATTTATCTAACCTTTAGAATTATGCTCTTGTATATCTCCTAGAATACTTAAAAATAAGATCATTCCAATACATAACAAATTAGGATCTAGCAAGATAAGATCATCTTGGGCAATTTCTTAATTAACGAAAGTGACTTTTTTGCTTTTATAAGAATGTCTGTACTTTTAAAGAAACTATAACGCAGAAACCAGAACAAAAAATGTATACATAAAAGGTATAATAAGACTTCAGAAATTACACGAAGATATTGCTACAAGGAATAATAAATTAAAAAGCGAATATCTTTTCTTTTAATAAACTACACGAATTAGATTTACCAAATAAAGGTAGCAATCTATTTGGTTAATTATGAAGTAATCGCTATTAAAAAATTAAATACAAACTTCTTTTTATCTACGCTTTTTTACTTTGAACCGACTAATAAGTGTACAAAAATTTGTAAGTAAATTATGTTGAAATACAAAAAATAAGAATCTGTTGAAATATGAAATAAACCTTAATCATCTGCTATAAGTACACGTATAGTGATCAATTAATTACTTTTAACAATCCAAATAAAATAGAAAGGTAAAATAAAAGAGAGATCAAGCAATATCTATAATGATTACATTTTGTTTCGTCAGCTACTGCTATTATCGGTATTTCAACAATTTGTATCAAAACCTTATAACTGCATAATTCTAAATGTTTTCAATTTTATTATCGATGGCTTTTAAGAAAGAGGTAAAATTTAATAAATATGATTCTCGGTAACTAAAACGTTTTTTTGCCCAAAATAAACAAGATAAATATACCAACCTGAATGGCCTGACAACACCACGACCAATCTTCTTGGGTGATTCGGTAGTAGTGGTTGTAGTGGCAGCTTCTTGTTTTGCACCCTCCTCTACGCCTTCTTCGTCGTATTCCAGCTCTCCTTGGTCACTTGGTTGCTCAGTGGTCGTCGATGTCGTCTTAGCACTAGGCGTCGTTTGTGCAGCCTTGAACGTAAGATGGAAAATTATAATAAATTGTTTTCTTTTTATAATCTTAACTTATTAATATTTTAATTATTATTATTTTATAGATGTTTTTGTATCATTAAATAGCAACCATAATAACTGAGCTGCTTCTATTCAAATAAGGACTATGAATTCAGGACAAGACTTCAAGACTATTTCGTTTGTTACTAATTCCTTTTCACATTAATTTGCTATTGAAAATACGTAAAACTACAGAAGCGTATGCGTATACAGAATATTCACATTTTCAAACAATATCATGAACAGTTTGCATTCACTTCCATACTTTTTTTTCAGTTTGACTTTGAACATAAAAAACGTCCAAAAAATAAATTCTGAATATAATAAGAAGAACAAATAGAATTAAAACTATAATGAGCCGCCGTGTATTTAAGGCGCAGTCACTTTTGTAATAAGATATAAATGCGTGAATACTTGTCAAAAAAATGTTTAAGGTCAACCAGACATGGAACTCTGTCTCCGTTCTCTATTGAAATTTCCAAACTCGTTTACTTCATTTTATTATATCGATGCAGTTTGGTGTTTGAAAATATTACATTAGGTATCCAAAAATAAATGATTTCGAAAGTAGTGAACTTTTACAATGTTTCTTAAATATAATTTTATTAGAACATTATTTTCGCATATTATTTGAAAGTACTAAGAACGAGCTTTTTAAGATGAGGATACTGTTCACACTCATTCTTATTGTAATTTATATTTATAAATTTATATTTATATTAAGATTTAAATTTATATTTAGTATTTTATCCCGACTTTATGACCATCAAATAATAAATGAAATAAAAAAATACTTGTTTTTTTAGATTGAAAATAATTTCAATGTTAAAACACTTAGAAAATCTTTTTTTTCAACCTTGACAAAAGAAGATTTTCAAAAAGTAATTACATTCTTTCTAATATAAGCAATTATGATCTCTAGAAATTTGTTAATGGGCCTGATTTTACATAATAATCATTCGAGATTTGAGTCCTTCAAATATCCATCAAAAAAAGATTTTTTTTTCTCTGAAAATTGTAATACAAAATTATACTTGAGCGTACAATCTAGCTCTTGTGCAATTTAGTATGTTAATAATAATTCAATCCTAATTTTCCTACTGATTAGCCTTCAAATTTTCAAATGCAAACTTTAACTAAATAAAAATATCACAGTCAACATCGTAAAAGTTACGAAACATCCGTATCTTATATACTTACAGCAGCGGGCGACTTCCTGCCAGCAAGCGGTCCAGTGCCTCGGCTCCTCGGCGAGAGCAGACCGCCGAGCTTAGCAGCGGGTTTGGCCGCTGGCTTCACCGGCGCAGGCGCCTCCTCCTCGTAATCATACTCAGCTTCGCCGGCCGATCTGGCCACCGCCACCAGGCAGACCATCAGCAGGCTGCAATCGTTCAAGTCGACGTTAATTAGCAAATCTTAACGAGAGCTCGTTTCCGTTATGCGCATCATCGGGAGCGTAACTTATAGGTCCGGAAACTGAGAGAGCGCGCGCGCGGCTTCGAAATTACTTCCGGTCTGACGCCTACTATATTGTGGATGCAGTTTAGAGAGTAGCTTCCTTCCTTTGTATCTTTAAAAGTGTTACACTCGAATAAAGAACCTGTGTTTATGTAAATAGATATTTTCGTTGTCGCGCGCTGCGCGCTGGGCGTGGGCGGTGATAAATGCATTTTCACTTCGGTTAAAAAGTTGCATTAGGAATTAATGGAATTGACACAGTTGTAAACAGCTACTGAGAATTTGCCGGTTCGAAGAAATAGTTAATATACAAGACATTCTCTCTCTGTCTGGTACTTTAAGTAGAATAGGAATGTCAGTTTCTAAAGGTTATCTGATCTGAATGCGTAATTGTGTAACATTCTACTAACCAATAATTGAAATTAACGTATAATATACGTAAAGTATATATAGGTATATTTTAATATCCCTTTTATCTTTTAAAAAGAGCATAAAGAAAGATATCAATAAATTTGAAAGATTTTTTAATTAATTTGAAAGATTTTTTAACAAAATTTAATTATTGATAAATATAAATAATAACTTAAAAGTAATGTGTTTAATTTGTCGATTTAAATAAATTTGTATAGAAGTATTATAAATCAAACCAAAACATTAAGTGAGATTGTATGAACTTTCATAAGAAATTTCAGTAGTTATAGTCAGAAATATGTAAGACATAATACCGATATAGTATAGTATATAGTATGGTCTTCGTAAAAGAATAGAGTATCCTATTATCCGCAAACAAAGACTGGTATGCATATAAATTTGATTTATTAAGTAAATTGGATCTTAATTCGATTAATCTTATTTATAATTATTCTATAATTATAATTTATAGAATCATTTTATCATCCATCAATTTAATTAATTATTTTACAGTATATACAAATAAACTCATAATAATTTTCAAACTTTCTTCTCTACTTTTCTCTTTCTTTTGTCATCCTGACTATCTTAAAGTTAAGCTGATATTATAAATTTAGGAATTAATTATCTCTTTTTAATTTATTATGTTGAAAGTAAAATTCGATTTTTTTATAAGTCTAATTGCAATTTCACTATACACAAATAAAAAAACGTATTAACATTATAATTAGTGTGATTTTAAAAAATCTTGCTGCTTTTATTCAACTTTAATAAATTCTAAATTTTAATTTATTAGAATAAGCAAATCTATGTACTATAATATATACAATCTATGCACTTGCTAATCCCAAGTCGCACCTACATATTTTCACGAACAAACGCAAAAGGTCAGATTTGTCTCGAAACAAATTGACCATTCCCGACAATTTTATTCCTCCGTTCGAATAAAACTCTCGGAATTGCAGGCATAAAGTAATAATCCACGCTGTAATATCGAGAAAATGAACGTACAGCCCATTGAGCGCTCAATTATTCTTCAGCAGCACGTAAAAGGGAAAAATTGCTCCGCGCGACGCGAGAGCCGTAGGTATAATGCGAGCCATTCGAATTCGGCTTGGAAGGCTGCGGCGATTTTTTCTTCCATTGTTGCAACGGTAACGGCAAGGTGCACGGCTTGGAAAGGCGCACACCGCGAGCATACCGGCGCATACACTGTGTGTAGAATGTTGCTGGCCGCATAGCGACGCGTACGCCCCAACGGATTATCGGTATCTGGGCTCCGTCAATTTTTTTAAGAAATCCGAGACGCCCAACCAGGTACCTCGTCGCGTGAGCCTCCGAGTGCTTTCCAAATCGCGCTGAAAAGTCCGCGCTGTTGATTAATATATACGTCTCTTCTTCCCCCCTGAGGCGTGCGTGAAATAATGCCGATTTTTCGGAGTTTTGTCACCGGTTTTTGCATAATTTGATCGTTTGAAAAATGACGGCAGACGATGCGGTCATCGCGATAGCGCGTTACGACACTGCCGTCATTTCAGAACGTTCCTCTTCTTTTTTTTAGCTATTCGACTTTTTTGCGCTCGCCGACTTATCTCGCTTACTACCTGTACCGTATAAAATTACAAATGCACGGCTGACTTTCACCTGTTAAATGTATAGCCGCGCGTGTATACCTATTACAGACGCGCGCGCTCGCGTTCGCTAGCTATCCTGTACAACAAAAATTTGAATAATCCGCCAACGTTTAGCGTTACGCACACACATAAACATGTCGCACAACCGTCGTGAAGATTCATTTGATTAATTTCTTAATCTGGTATTATGGAAACGTCGAAGCGTACGTCGTGTCGCCTCGTCTTTCGTAGATCGAAGTTTTAAGAAAAAGCGACGAACGAACCTTTGAAATACTTCACGGGATCCTTGGCTTCGAAAGCACGGAAAATTCGGAAAAGCCAGCAGCGCGAAACGAAGCCGCAGCTGGCCGAGCGATAAGCTTTATCCGACGGGATAGATTTAGAAAGTCTGAAATGCAGGAATATCAGACTTTCCAATCGAGCAGGATTCCACACAATTATTGTTGTTGAGCCGCGAAAGCACGTACGTAGTGTTGGCGGCTACGTACACAATATATCGGAGGAATCGCTGAGGGTGATGCAACGACGCGCGCCTACCCACTTGGCCTGTCGCCTCTTTCTCATCTCTCGTCCGCGAGAGCGAGCTCGTTGAGAAATTCCGTGTCACGAGAGAGACGCTGTACCGAAAAAGCGAGCCGATCTCGAAAGCCCGTAATGCATAATAGTTGGCCGATGACAAAGCTGCTTTGGCCCCATTGTTCGCGCTCTCGAGGCTCGGCACATCATCGGCGGCGGCGGCGGCGGCGGCGTGCCGTAACATCTCTCGCCTCGGGCTAATCCTGCCAAGGAATTTATCAGCGAGAGTCGCGCTGATATATGTCTCAATAAATTCTCCGATACTTTCACGCGCCAGCGAGGATTATGCGAGGGACACGCGAATCGCGCTGCATCTATTTTGAATACGGTATAAGCCGATTATAATTCGCCTCTCGATCCGCCCGCCAAGTCCGCCGAAATTCCGTGGCTACCTGGAAATTTTCACTTTCCACGCGGGCAAAAAGTGCGCCGATCGAAAGGAAAAATTTCTTCTGCCGGAAGAAAGCGTAAGATTTTTCCGCTTCGAAGCAAGGATCATTGAGCACGAGAGCGATCAAGCGCGGAGCTTAAATCAAGCGGCGCTCCGTATACGAAATTACGCGCGCGCATTAAACGCTAATCCGGAAAATATCAAGCGAGCTGGCGCGCGGCTAGCAAAGTGCACTTGAAAGTGTCTCGCGGTGCAATAAAGGTGTCCAGGTGTCTTTCTCCGCGACGGTCGACTAGCACGTGATCGGCTCCCGTGGATTACGAAAGAGCGCGGCGCAATGTAGGCTCTTTCTCCGCGCGCGCGCGCGCCCGACTGCCTACTAAGCCCGCGTAACGTTACGTACGTGCATAATCCAGATTATTTACTCACGCGAATAGTGCCAGCTTCATCTTGCTCGTCCTTTAATCTTCTAAAGCTTCTTCCTTCTCTAAGAGTACCTCTCGTAGCCGAGGATTCTTCGCTGAAGACCACTGAGAATCTGCTGCTGCTGCTAGTGCTGCAGGAGAGACGAGGAGCGGCGTTTGATAGTGTGTGCGCGCGACGGCGCTCTCGGACGGGAATAAATAAAGGGAGAGCAGTGCGCGGCCAGCGCTGCGCCAGAGATATGCCCCGGGTCCGCCCCTGACTTCCCCCTCTCTCGATTCTGGGCCTCCCTCCCGCTCGCTCCGTCGCGCTGATTTCTGGCCGCTGGCGGCGCCAGGAGATGTAATAAGGCCCCCCCGAACGATCTTCTTTCCGATTTGCGTCTCTTCCTACGATTATTACACGCGTATATGCGCGACCCCCGCGGCGGAGCCTCGCGTTCCTCGGCTAATTCAGCCTTCCGTGCGAGTATTCTTTTTCTCGCCTGATCCTTTTCACTTTGGCCGGGCGCTTTTTCTTCGGGTGGCGATTAATCGCCTGCCGAGCGATTGCTCGGATAGCCTTCGCTTATGATTGTTCGCTGGCTTAGAGAATGGACATTGATACGCCGACCTTAGATGATCCCGAGGCGTTTTTGGACAGACCTTTGAGTAATTTTAATTGGAAAGATTTAATTAATTATTGAACAAGATTTGTACTACAGAGTAATTCTACAAAAACGTAAAACTAAATTAAAACTGGCTAAAAATTACTCAAGTTTGAAATACATGTTATTTTTTATGTGTTCAAAAATACCTTTTAGCAGAGACAATTAACATATTTCGATTTCCGAAAATAGGAATCTTATATTCTCTTTCTTATCCCCTTAAGCAACTGTTTCAACTTTCTTTTGCATATAAATGTACATTGATTTATTAATTCAAAAATGTATTTTGTTATTTTCGAATTTAACTTTTTAATGTTCAATATTATGAATAATATTGATTAAAGAATGTATTTATTATTCTGACAAGAAGACTGTGTGGCTTCCGGATTACAGATTTGCTCAAACTTTTTAATATATTTTTAGATGTAAAAATATAAAGAAACCCATTTTAGTATAGACTCTATTAACTCAAAAAACTTATATTTTTATTATTTTTAGGTTTACTTTCAGAAACTATTAAAATAAAATACTATTTTTTAGATTTGAATAATTTATTTAGGAAAAACTGTACATAAATTTTGCAGAATTAAATAAAATTAACTCCTTTAAAATTTATAACAACTCAACGTTAACTAATAAAAATGCACCAAATAATCTTTGAAAACTGTATTTTTACATTCGCGCATATTTTTTACGCTTTCTAAACTTGACTATTACATCTTCTGAAGAAGGTAATCTTTTTTATATCTATAAAAAGCAAATGAAAGCTCGTTTTTTCTCGCGTCTTCTTTTTTGTCAAATGTACGTTCAAACTGTGCAGTTATTGAAGCTTTTAAAAGTTATTCAAGTTTATAAGATAATATTATTTCAATACTTTCTAAAGAGAAATATGAAAATATTAATAATCCCAGTATTTTGAATCAATATAGTCTTAAATAATTATAAACATCCCTATGACCTACAAACATCTCAAAGGCTGAGAAAAATTCGTGATCCGTAAACCTGAAATTCTTCAAGTGAGTACGAATACGATTTTTTTTATTTTGCTTCCTTATAGAGGAAGCTTGGTACTAGTAAAATTTTGAGTTTCATCACTTTAGAAACATGTTTAGAAGTATTAGAAGTTCAAATCACGTGATTTTCGAAAATGTCGACATAGATGTGTCGACATAAATGTCCATAGATGTATGTGTATGTATGTATTGCTTCCTCATAGAGGAAGCTTTGTAATAGTAAAATTTTGAGTTTCGTCAAATCGCTTTAGAAACATGTTTAGAAGTGTTAGAAGTTGATTTTAGAAAATGATTTTAGAAAATGTCTGTATGGATGTGTGTGTGTGTGTGTGTGTGTGTGTGTGTGTATGAATGTGCCCACGAGATCTCGGGAACTATAACTCCGATTTTAAATTTAAAAAGTGCATTCTTTT
>JAPYZA010006722.1:0-23216 GCA_030522685.1 Eupelmus azureus
GTGCCAACGCTAGATGCGTCATTTCTTTTATGGACAATTGTAGTCACCTTAGTACTTATTTTAATTTTTAGGAATTTTATAAAAATAATGCAAATGTTACAACAACGTATATAAGCTGTCCAACTAGTATTATCATATCAGAGCGTATAAAGAAAAACAATACACGCGTTATCACAAACCTTCAAGGTTATCGTGCCAATTTCCAGCCATTGTAGCATTGCCAGATAAGGTTCGTAATTGTTGCGATACGGCACAAGATATTTTTCCTGTAAAAGTCTTAAAAACTAAATATTTTCTGCCTACATAATTCACCAACTCACCCGCAACACGGTAAAAATAATTTTCCCAACCTACGAAAATTCGCCAACAACTGTACACTCCATTTACCTTCCTAAACCAGCATCTATCAATTATAAAATCAACAACTCAATTCCCTTCCCAAAATCGTACAATCAAACTCACCTACACCCAAACAAGCTCATACATACATCCCAAAGCCATTGCTAAATTCAAATCCCATCTTCGCACCATATTAGCCGCATCCTCAGCTCCACTCGCGCACGTGCCTCTCTCCTCTCTTTCTCTCCCCAAGGTGTCCGCGCTCGCGCGTCAGTCTTTCTCACACTTTCGCAGAAGCGGCGAATACCTTTTGCAGAGCGCGAGCCTTTCTGGACTTTTACGGGAATGGCAACGCACCTGAGATAGGAGGACGAGCTCTAGCCGCATGCGCACACATATAGCTATCGAGATGAGGCAGCACTGAGGGGAAAAAGAAGCAGCTAATCCGGGCGCCTTTTTGTTCTTTCACCGCCGCTGCTCGCGATTGCAGAGCGAGCCTGTCAGTAGGCCAGGTGTTAAATTCAAGTCGGAGCAAGGGTATAGGCGAGTTTTTCCGCCGAGCTTTGTATATCTTGATGACTTTTTCACCGGCGCTGCTCGCGCTTTCTACTGCGGAGACGGGCCGCCGCGAGCCGAGTGTCGGATTGAATGATTTATACGCGCGCGGAGAGCGAAGAAAGCCGGGATCGATTCGAGCGTAAGCGCGGAATCGCTCGGGTGGAGGGTTTTTTTTCTGGTTCGCTGTAGGCGTGAGTTCGTGTAATTGATGTAAGTGAAAAGTGGTTTATTGAATTTTCTTGTTTAATTGAATTTGATGGGTTGATAATGGAGATTAATTTGCGGCTGCGTGTTGGCTAACCATTATTCGCATGATGCATCAATGATAAACCGAATTGGTTAACGTCAAGAGCAACGATTCCAAAATCATAACTTTACCAAACCCTCACCAGGCCAACTTCCTCATTCCTAAAAAAAACGTGAGAAAAATTCGCCCAACGAGCAGCAGGCATCAAACCAGACTCGGCTAGAAATCGAGAAGAAAGTAGCCTAGCCTACACTCCAGCTATATACTCGGAAGTCGCAAGCGGCAGCTCTCGCATAGGTGGACCCACTTGTGGCAACGCAGCAGCAGCAGCACCGCAAGAGAGCGCATTATCCGAAGTACTCGTACGGTGCAGCGGGCACGCGCAATTTTCGCGACTGCGCTTCTGCGCGCGCGCGCGCGCGCGCGGGAGAAAAGTAGAGGGTAATTTAACCCCGGCACTGCGGTAATTTCACGCTTTTACTCGCGCCGTGGAAAATGTCGTCCGCGCGGCTGCAGCAGCAGCAGCTGAGGCTGTTCATCATTTTTGCAGTGGCGAACGGTAAATTAACAGGGCTGTAATCACGGACGCGCAGCCGCTTTATACGCGCACTTCCTTGCCGCCAGCGCGAGCAAAGTAGGCGCGTCCGAGGCGCTAGGCGCGTCGTTTACGTGTGCGAGAGCACGAGCTTGGCCCAGTTGCGTCTGCTCGTGCCATGGGAATCTGGGATGAGCGTTGGGGAATGCTTGACTCTTTTGGGATGTGCGCTTGGTTGGTAAGCGGCGTTGGATGCTTATGTAATTGACGATGGGTGTCTCTTATCGATACGCGCGTTTCCGTCTGACTTTATTTCACATCGCAATTAACGCAACTAATAAGTACTTTTCGCTCTTATTAACAATTCAACTACTCACACTCATCACTATCGAAACCAGTCTCACACCTCCCCAGTCACAGCATCGACACATTTCCCACTGAACTTAGCGCCAAGGCCCCACGAATCCACGTCACCCCACCTCCAACAACTCCACAACGCGATAAATTCGTCGAAAAGCCAGATAGTTACGGAAAGCGCGCGGCCCCCTTATCTCCTTGCCAGAATCTCGCCTCCTTCTTTTTTCCCGCCCGCCAGCGCGATGCATGCGCGCACGCGACTCCTTCGCGGAAAACGGCGCGGCGAATTATCCCCGCCCTCGACTTGGGAAAATTCTCCGCGCGTTTCCCGTCCGCGGAGATCGAACGGAAATTCGCGGTGCGCGGATCCGGAAAAGTGCGTGCGTGCGTGCGCTTTTTTCTTCACGGCGGCGACGAGAGAGGTATATGTGTGCGTTTGACGGATGCGTGCCGATCGCGTGCGGGCGGATCCGCTGTGCGTTAATTTCACGTGAGAATTTATTTCTCTATCCGAGCCGCTGAATGAGACGTTGCATTATGCGACTCGGCCGTTTTATCCTACAAGCGCGATAATCCGATCCGTCGTTTGTTTTCACGAGTATACGGATAATTCAACGAGCGCTGCGCAGCTACTTGAAAAACTATGTGAAAACAAAAGCCGCGTAGCTCTGCCGAAGGCATTCCGAGGCCGGCCGCGCGGCGTAATTAAAATTTATACAACAAATTGACTGCCCCGTATAATTAACCGTAATTATAAACGCCGCGTGCGCGGCGGTGGAGATGAGAGAAAAAACGAGATGCCGCGCGCGCGATTTCCGCAAGTTTCCCCGAAGCCCCGGCGCTAGAATTCTCCCGCCGATCTATTCCAGTGTACGCGCCTGCGCAATAGATCGTTAACGCGCGCAGGTTGAGATTTAATCAAAGAGGCCGCGAGATTCGACCTTTTCAGGGTTGGTAGCTGGCGTTTTTGGAGGAGCTGAGTGTCTTGGGATACTGGGTGAATGGTTTGGCTATGGGTTTGTGTTTTGCTTTGGCGAGGGGTTAATTACTTTGATTGTAGATTGGGCTTTAATTAAGTTTCTATATATTATGCTTTATTCATGCGCAATTTATACGTAATTTATTAAATTTTAATATAGAGAGGGTCGTCGGCTGGTCGAAAAAAGCCTCGCTATTTCGCGCGGGAGGTTGCGTTATAAATGTTTCATCAGCAACACCAGCATCAATTTTTTACAAACACTTTCCACCCAGATTTTTATCGAAAGCCATAACCCGCCGCATTTATTCCCCTACTTAACCAAAAGTACACACACAATTCCATCCTCTCGCGTCAAATCGCTCTCAGCCACCCATTAACCACCAAACCAACCACTGCGCACTCGTAAAAACAAACGACTACGCAGCCAAAGAAAAAAAAACCAACAAGCTCGCACCATCAGCAGCCGGAGAAGCAGCCCAGGGCTCTCGGAGAAAGGGTTACATAACGGCTCCCAGATGCTATCTGGCTTCCCTCGGCGCGTACCTAACTATGACGCGCGCGCGCACATATATCCCTTATCTTGCCTACCTCGTCTCTCTCCCGATACACATTCGCACTCGCGGCGCTATATACCAGCTCGCGAACAAGTGCAGAGCTCGCTTCTGATTTATGCGTTGTCCCAGAGTGTATATGCGCATACGCATCATCCCGGGATCGCGCGCTGAAAGTCGAGCGAGCTTCAAGGTCGAGGCGCGCGGGAGTCAGCGTTTGTCTTGGACGTCAGCTTTTGTTCTCAGGAGATGGCTGCTGATAAGCTGACTGCGGGTTTTTTTTTTAGAGGATTTTGGGTTTTCCCGCTGAGAGGTGGGATTTTGCATTTTTTCCTGCGCCGTTTTCTGAGGTTTTAATTAGGCAGTGTGCTAATGCAATATGACGCTCGGCGGTTTTAAAAAGGCAAAAACCGGAACAAAAACGTAATGGCTGGAGGGTAATTGAGAAAAGGCTGAATGCAAACATTTTTTTTTTTTAACGAGCGCGCGCTAATTAGTTCGACAAGAGCTAAACTAAATGAAAACCATTCGTACAACACACAGAGCTTACGGAAAAACAGCGCGGGTAGCGTCTCAATTAATAAAACCTCGCGTGCAGCCATTAATCAAACGCGTCGCTCAGCGCTCCGTGCATCCGCGCGCCGATTTACATACATCGCGCCGGGATTTTTCGCGTATAAGTAATAAAGAAATCGAACACCTATATGTATATAGTATCGGTTTCGCGCGTTTGCAATTCCCGCAGCTGCGCCAGCGCATCAATCTCAATCGTCCGTGAGGTGAGTCAGAGCAGGCGCTGTTGTAATCGCCGGCGTATCGCGATTTTATAGACTAGCAAGCTCGAACTTCGAGTCTCTTTTGCGTTGGTGAAGAGGCATTTTTTGTAGCGTTATGGAGTGGGGAGGACATGACAAAGACGTGGGTTTTTAATTAAAACGGTGAGTATGTTGGTGGCTTTGTCGGAGGAGGATAGGTGAGCGTCTCAATTCGATAAAAGATATTAGCGGGGAGCTAGGCGGTTTTAATGTAAACATTTATTCGACGCGATGCGCGATTAATTATACTTTCAGGTAGTTCGTAAGCTTTAATTGCCACTATAAATTTTCGATTAAAGCGTTATTTCGAATTTGCTTTGTTTTTGTTGAGATTTTTTGCGGTGATCAAAAGTGAGGCGCTGAGATGCCGATTTAAGTACCTTTTCTGTAAGTTAGTTGTTACTGCTTCGAGTTCTTTCAATAAATATTTCTGAAGCAGTATTTATGTCATTTAGAAAAAGATATATAATTTTCCAATTTTAATTTTATTTAAAAAATTTAAGGTGATACTTATATTTAAAATCAATACAAAATTATTTCAGATTTAATACTAAAATTTAGATCATTTAGAATATCTGAAATCCCAAGGGACTTAATTTAAAAATTGTGATAATTTATAAATTAAAGTAAAGAAAGTCAAAAACTTTTTTTTTCAAACATAGTCTTCTATACATTTTATTGATTCCCATCAACTTCTAACAACAAAAAACTCAAATATATCCCTTTCCTCCAAATTTCCAAGCTATAACCCAAATTCAAAACCCATCCAAAAGTCAACACCATTCACTTTTTTACGATCACCCATCCGCTACAACTACACACATACACCCAACTCCTATAGCCTTTCCGGCCGCGCGACAGACGCCCAGCGTACACCAAAACCCGATAAACGAGAGAGCGAGAGCGAGAAAGAGCACCGATGCGTATATATACGAAAAAGCGCGCGCGCGCATGTCCGCCCGGCTTGGCGGCAGCAGTCAAGCGCGTTACAGGGAAATATATTCAAATGGAGCGAGCTGGCGCGCGCCTGCGCCCGGGACATTGTTATTCTAGCGTGAAAACGGCCGCGCCGTGTTACCTTTTATTAGCGTAATTTGTTCTATTAACCGTTTCCCCCGTGGCCGAGGGGGAGAGCTAACGGATTCGCCGATGACGCCGCGATTAACGGCTCGCCGGGGAAAAGCCGCCGAGGATGGCTTTTCGTTTCTGGATGAGCCAGAGAGCCGCTCAATGTTATCTGATTGAATGCGTAATTCGCCGATCTAGATCGGCTTTGTCATTCGTAGAGCAGGTAAACCTGTCGTTTAGAGCTGGACGTTAACGAGCTTTGATAAATTAATCAACCTTTTAGAAAAACCTTTTTCAAACATGCTTTAATCTACCCAGCTATCTCCTTCCCACCATCACCACGTAAAAAATCAAAGACTCAAGACCAGCAAAAAAAGAAGCGAATCTCGAATGGCGCTGGGTAAGAGCCGATTGGCCGGCGTCAGGGAGAGAAAACGCCCAACGTGAGCAAGCAAGCTTGTCAGGCGCGCGCCGCTGCTTGGCATTATAAATGAGAAAAGCGCAGCTTCACGCTGCCACGCGGTTTGCTTGAGATACTGGCTCGACTCGTTTCGGAGCGAGCTGGTTTGGTGAAAGATTAGAATATCAGTTTTTGGAAAATAATTTTTTTTTAATCTTATTGTTGGATAGATAAGATTAAATTTGCATTTATTTTTGATGAAATGTGATTGCGTCTAAATTGTAAATGACGCGGCCCGATAATTATAAATTTTACGTTCTTATAAATTATTTTCGATTAATTTTGAATTTCGAGCTCACACTAAACCTCGAGAGCCTCCGCTCTCCCACAGCGCGGATCTAAAGCTCGAAAAAATTTCACCAGCCTCCCAGGCGTCCTCGCACACGGCGTCCCCCTTATAAAAATGCCTCGCTCGTAAAGCCCAGCGATTACGCGTAAACGGGACTCTCTCGCGAGAAAAACGGCCCGCGCGCGCGCGCTTACACTCTCGCATTATCCTTACGCATTTTTCCTTCAGCGCAAAAAAAAAGGAAAGAAAAAAAACCATCCACCACAACAGCAACAGCAGCAGCATCGCACGCCTAGATGTGTCACGCGCAGCGCATATAATTATGATTCGCTATAGGGGAGCGGGGCTAGCGTTGCGAAACTACGCTGCGAGCTACCGTAGGAAAATTCAGGTAGCCGCGAGCGCGCGACGTTTTACGAGCCTATAAAATTATATCCGCGGCCCTCGCATGATCTATGAACATTCAATCTTCGCGTGGAGCGCAGCGAGCGAGTATGTGGGCTTTGTTGCGAACGGGGATATATATGCGCAGAGAGTCGCTGGAGTGATGGATTCTTCGCGGTTTATAGGCGCGAGCGAGAGACTCAAGAGGCGGTGAAAAAAAATTGCGCTTGCGAGAGAGCGAGTCTAGTGCGAGTGGCGCGCGAATTAACCCTTCGCGCTGGCAGTGCGTAAGGATGGATTTACGACGGCGGTGGAAGGGTTAATAAATCTGGGATTATGAGATATGGGCTGAGATTGGCGCGGCCGAGCTGTTTTTCGAAATACCGCCGCTGGTAGCTAATGCTTTTAATTTTTCACTGTGCGAGCCTTCTTTATTCTTCAATAATGTTTATACCGAGGCTAGCCTACTCACATCTGATTATGATTTAATCCAACTTAATCCTCACAAACCTCAAATCCCAGTCAAACCAAACCATAATCCCTCGAAAAAAAACCACTCAACCCTCAACATCACCGAAAACATTCCGCACTTCCCTCGGACCCAACAACATACCATCAACCTTACCTCTACCCTCCCCCCTAGCTCACCTCGCCTCCCTCTCTATATAATATATACAAGAACCTCAGCCGCTCGCGAAACAGCGCGATCCTCGGGCGTCGCGCGACCATAAACTTTTCCCATAACTTAGAGGCCTCGGGAGCAGTAAAGCTGCTCGCGCGATTTCCATGCAACGCTGCGCTTATATATATACCTACCGGCGAAGGACGTAAAAGGCCGAAGCTGCAGAAGCTGCGCCCGCCCGTAAAAACGAACGATCTCTCGCGATTCTCCCGCTCGCGCAACAATTTTTTATTTCCTTCGCGCTTGCTCTCTCTCTCGCGGCGCCTTTTTGTTTAAAGCAGCTCGCTATACTCTCTTGCGCGGCTATTTTTCTAAGCGGCGAAGTGCGGAATAGATTTCAGTTTGGAAGTTTGGCTTTCTGGCTGCTTTTTTTACTAGTGGCAATTGCCGGACAGTAAACACTCGGAGTGAACAGTTAGAAGCGGAAGCGAATGGTCTGACCACCTACGTAGGCGGTGTCGGCGGGAGATGTGTAAAAGTCACGATTAATTCGCCGGCATATATATTTAACCTTCGCGTTTATTTATATAATAACAAACGGCCGGCTCTTATTAAATAAAACGTCAGATCCGTACTTTACAGCCTGAAATATAAATAAAAGCCGGCCTACACTTACACGAAAAGCCGCGCGGAATGAAGATGCCACCGATCTTATCTCACGGCGCAACCAGCCGCACTAAATAAGCAATCGAAAGGACACGGGCTTTTTCCCTCGCTCTTGTCCCCGAGACGAGATAATTTAAGCGGCGATCGATCGCCGCTCGATTATAAAATCGCTCTCTCGGCTTTCCCGTTAATTCGGGTCGTCGGCTTATATATTTATGTGTGTGTGTGTATATCGGGAGCGCGCGCTCACTGCATTTCGGATGCACGTACACACCTGCGCCATAAATCGCGCTCGCGCTCGCGCCGCTAAAGTGTATCTCGCTCTCGATTTACGACGACTGTCGCTCGTAAATTCGCCATTTATTGCGCGGCGCCGCGTTAACGTCGAATATCTGTCGCTTTAATTATTGTCATTTGCGCCGCAGCGCGCTGCTCGTCCTAAGATTTTTAATCGCGCTGGTGTTTTGTGTGCTGGGAAAGAGAAAGAGTGGATTGAGGATTGGTGTTATGGGTGAGGAGTGTAAAAATATGGAGATGGAGGTAGAAATGTTGAAAATGTGCGGCAATTTGCGCGCGGGAAATTCAAACGGGGAAACTTTTTTTTTCTACGCGTATGCCGATGATACGTCTGATAACAGGTGACGCTCGCTTAGGTAACTATATATATACATGTGCAGGCAGCGTTTATTTTGAGAAGGAAATTTTAATTAAGTCGGCTGGTCAGCTTTAATTCTGCCTCGAAAATAACTGCAATAATATTAATTGGCTGTAATTTTGTCGCGCATTATAATGTAATATATTCACTTTTATATGCAGCGCGACTCGGCCGATTTCTTTCTTTTGAAATCTCTCGCCTGTCGCTTTACGGGAATAAAACATATTAATTATGATTACGACGTGGTGACAATTTTTTTTTACAATTTGAACCTATACTTATTTGCATTGAAATAACTCGTTCAAAACCGATTTCGATGAGAAAAAAATTATAATAGAAAATTCTGGTTGAAATATTTGTATTTCAACATCGTCCTTAAGTGATTGTAATAAAACACTTGACACTCGTTAATTAACTTTCTCTCGCATTACTCATTTTTCGAGAAGTCACAAAATCGATATACATGGTAATTTCGCGAGTGACTTCAATACAGCCAAGTGACAACTGCCATTTTCAGCGTGCAGCCACGTCAAGCAGCTCCAATTTGGAGCGAATGTTTGCTTAATAATAAAGAATCAATCTCAACGCCACCTAAAAAGTCAATTATCCCCGCGCGAATAAAGCATGACGTGTCCCCTCTCACACACGCTCCCCGTAGCAATCCCACAAAAATTTTCCTTTCGAAAATCCTTCAGCCAAGATAAAACACTTGGCTCTCGTTAAACTTGCAAAATTCCCCGCACAAATGACTCTCCCGCGCTCTATTCATTCAATTCCAGCGTGCGCGCTTGCAAAAAGAGCGGGAAAAAGTAGCCCCGAGCCCATGCACACACACTTATGCAGACAGCCGCTAATCGTGATTCGGAACTGGCGCAATCGAAATCCGATATTTTTTATCTGCCGCCGTTTTTTACCTCCGCCACAGCGGCCCCAGGCTCCATTCAAACTTGCGCACCGCTCGGCGTTAAATAACAAGCGCTAACACACACGTATACAGACGCGGAGCAGCAGCAGCGCTCGGTATTGATGCATAAAACGCGCATATTTACGGAGAGCCTGTTTTCACGGATGTGAACACCCGGTATGCGCCTCGCTCGCGGTATAGACTGTTCATACACACACACACACACATAGACACACACGTGCACAGAACAGCAGCAGCGGCAAGGAAGGTATGACCGGGGGGCCATATATACCAGCGCTCCTGCCGCTGCTGCATCGCGCGCGCAATTTATTTATTTTAACCAGCGGATAAAACTTGTTTACGGTACACGCGCTCGCGCGCGCGCGCGCAGGCCGCGTATATTTAGAGCACAAGCGCCGCCACCGTCGCGCGGCGCGAGCTCCTTTGAGAGTAGATCCTTTTTTTTGATATCAGCGCGAGCGCGCCGGGGTAAGAGCGATGACAGCGACTGATTCAGAGGCGGGAAGCAATTTGCTAGGGCAATTCGTTATTTTTACTAGACTACGGCGAGTTGTCTGAGCGGCAGCCGCTCTTCCGATTTTTATACCTTTCGTGCCGGGGTAGGTATGATGCCTGTGTTGGATTTTTGTTTTTTACTTCTGCACATCCGATGTTCTCGTGCTTTTCCACGTGATTTCGAGCTGGAAGGTTCGAGAGGTTTTGCTTTTTCAGGGGTAGGGAAGCAGGTGGGGACTTGAGAAGGGAGGCATGGCGTCTTGGAGAGATGTGTTTTTTATCCCGAGAGATAAAACGGAATGGTGTATAAAATATAATTGTAAAATGTCCGGTCGATGAAGAAACACGATAATTAAACAAAATGATGCGGTTGAGCAAAGTTTTGAATTTTTTTTAATGCATAGCAGCGGTTTTAACAAGTCGAAAGTAAGTCGTCAATTTTCCTTATTGTTTCGCATCCAAGCGCTCTTTTACAATGATAAATTTTTATCATCGCGCCATAGGCTAGTGCACGAGCCGGCAAATTACGGCTATATCAATCCACACTAAGGACACAGGCACGACGACGTGCATATTCGCGTTGCGGATAATGCTGACACTTCCATGTGCCAGTTTCGTTATCGTAGCTCGCTAATAATGTTATCGTCAACGGTCAGTTACTAATGTGCCGCAGCTATACTTGTTTAGCGGACTTTGAAGCCTACACCCCTGGAATCGTCATTGTTTTTAATGCACTGTGCTTATTATTGGTCTGAATTGAGGTACAAATAAAGGAGATACTACATTTATCGATGATTCCAAATTTTATTGTGTACAATTTATTATGTGTAATATTTAATTATATATAAGCATAATATAGATGATTCTGTTCCTAATCCCTCAATTTTTTGTAAATCACCAAAGTACAAAGTCGCTAATTCCCCTCGAGAATACATCAGCAAGAATCTCCAGAAGCTCCTAACCCTCCACAAGCTAACCAGTCTTCCAACATATTCTTATAGTCACGAATACATCACTCGCACAATGCACTTACGACGCGTCGTGCACGCATCGATGGAGGCCATCGCACAAAAGTTTCCGTACAGTCGCACGAGACGCACATTGTGCTTCCTACGCTCGGCGCAGCCTACGCGATTGAATTTCTAATATTGCTGATCGATATCAGAAAAACGCTCGTTTTAGCGCGCCAGCGCTGTGTATACACAAGCGCGCACACGCTTTATGCTTGTTTAATCCCGGTGGTTTATCCCCCTTTTTTTCGTTGATTTTCGTGGCGAGCAGTGGCAGTGTATGGATACGTGTATGCGTGAGAGTGTGTGTGTATGAGTGATCTTTGCGAAATCGGCATTGCGAAAGCGAGCTGCGATATCGATTGCGCAAGAGGAGATCGGCCGATTGTACAAAAGAAGGCGCAGGCATTGTGCCGTTTGAGCGCGTTTATCGCTGCGTGCGAGCGCATTGTCAGGAGGCTGATTTCTTTGGCCGAGATTCGACGAAATTTAATTTGACGGAGAGTCGATAGTCATTTTTATTTTTCTATGGTTAGTGCTATTTAGGATTTTTTGGTGCGAGGAGGGTTGTGTTTTTGGAATTTATTGAGTTTAATTGGCCATTGTGTTGTCATTTTTGTATTCGAGATGAGTATGAAAGTAATTAGGGAAGTTTGATTTTGTTCATTTGCCGGTAACATATTGTATTGTGCTGATATCAGTTTTCAGTTTCACTTGTATTGATACACAGATCGATGATTTTAATGCCTGCAGGTATAGCTGCCAGTTTTTCACCTGGAGTGTCTATTTAGTACAAAAAAAGTTTGTTTCATGAAAAGTGCTTCTGTTTGACTGTAATTTATTTCTCGCTACAGGGGCAACTGTAAGATAATGGTTAATTCCAATTATCACCTTTAGTCTAATTATAATAATTTCCGTCAAATCGAGTAATTGACTATAATAAAATAGGCAATTAACAATTTTCATTTGCGTATTATAAAAGTATTACAAAAGCAACATTACTTATGCAATTGTGCTGTACACATATCACACTAATCATCCACATTAATATTTTTAATTCAAATCATTCTTCCAAATAACTCAAAATTCAACGCAACGCATCACCGCGTCTTCGACCATTCCTCGCCGTCAACCCACCCAAGCAAAACCCTCCACCTCCTCAAACATTCCCCGTACTAAAATTCCCCATAACCGTCACTCGAAATCGAGGAAATCTCCGCTCTGATTTCCACTACCCAACGTAGCGCTACACCTCCAGAATCCTGCAACCTCTCCTCAACCTGCAATTTCCTGCGCACAGACATACTGCCTCGTTACAACGAAGCCACAGTCCCAGAGAGCATCGGTCGAAAAAGGCCGGCCGTTCTCGGAGAGGACTGCACTAGTCCTTTGCGCCGCTTTCGAGAGCAGCTCTGTGTTCTGCTCTCATTATTGGCTACCTCGAAGATAGGAACAAGGACAGAGAGAGGCAGTCCTGCACGTACCGGCTGCCGCTTTACCCGCAGCTTTTGTGAGCTGGCTCGCGAGCGCGCGCAGCACAGCGCGTGCACGGCAGTTCCCGTGAAAAAGTCGCTTGCGTGTCAACTGGCGACACACGCGCCCGCTCAGGCGCAGGCCGAGTAGCTCGCTCACTGCGGGTAATAATCTTCTTCCTCGGCGCTGCTGCTCTCCCTCTCTCTCTCTCTCTCTCTCTCGTTTTTTTTTCTTCTTTTTGCGCGAGCGCGCGGGCCTGCCTTTTTTTGCTCTCTTTCTTTCGTTCTTTCCCGCGCGCACGCGTCTGCAGCCGTCTTCCTTTTGCGCCCCGTCCGCCCGACGCTCTATATACCTTTTTTCCACTTTTCGTGCCGCTTTTCAAGGCCTCCACCACACGAGCAGCCACCTGAGCTCTCCTGTTTGTGTCTATACGTGCCTGGTGTATACGTGGACGTGTGTATAAGCGAGTTTTCGGCCGTGCGGTCGAGCCTCGCTTCTGCGCCGTTTAGTTTTTAATGCGACTCTCTCTCTCTCTGACGCTTTTTTTCCCTGCGTTATTGATTTATTTTTTAAAGAGACGCGCGAGCGCGCGACGCAAAGTGGGCGGTTTTACGGGGAACGCACTAAGCCACCGCGATGATTAAAAAATATATATGTTTTGGCCGCGGCACACTGGAAGCATTGTCGCGCTTTGTGGATTTTAAAATCATGTTTTATGCACGCTGCTTTGCATACGTAAATCGGCGCTATTGATTCAAGGAGAGAGAAAAAAGGAGGAATGACGAGAAGCGAGGCTTATTGTTTCTGCGAACGGCTCCAATTTACAGTTCATGCATCATTCGAGCCGGCTCGCTGAAGTATTGATGAGATTTTTAAAAAAGCGCTACGGCTTACAGCCCCCCGCGTCAACTGTCCCTCAACTTATCATCCTTTCGTCGTTCTATACTTAAAATTACCTCGTCGACGTGCGAAACTGGCCACTCGACGCGGAACGATAATCCCCAAATACACTTTTCGCCTCGCACTTCCATCGTAAATCACAATGCTTCCAAAAACCTACGATTCAATCAAACAGTCAGCAGCGCCATTCGCAAAATCAATCTCCCCGCAGCGAAAGGAAATAAAAGAATCGCTAATGAGAGTCTCGCTGCGTTTTTGCGGGCAAAAGTGGCGCAAACGCCGCGCTAATAGAGTGCGGAAGAAACGAAGGAGGAGCGCACGGAGTTTTAATGGGTTTTCGGCTCTGTATACGGCGGCGGCCGTAAAACACATTAAAACTCGCGCGATGACGAAGGGGGCGAGGCTGATTCTCTTTCTCTTTCTCTCCCCTGGCCTCTCTGCTTGCCAAAAATCAGGCGCATAACGTACGAATCTGTACTCGCAGGCGTAGCTCTTTTTGCGGAATGCGCACGCGTGTGGCTCTCCGAAGGAAACTTTTTTTCGAGCCTGGATGAGAAAGGCACTCGGCAAGCCGAGTTGGCATTATCATGCAAATAGCGCTCGAGTACGTGGAGAGCCTTCTACAAGTGTTTTCATCAGCGCGTTGATTAATATATTTATGAATATTGTGATTTTCCGAGATGGATGGCTCGCTTGTACCTGTGAATTGTGGGTGTGACTTTTTTCTTTGAATTGAGATGTTGGTTATGATTGATTGTTATGATTAATAAATGTGGTTATTGTGACATTCATCGGCGTGCGCGATAACCTGAAGAAAGTTTCTGCCGGTATTGAAAGCGGCGTCATTGATTGGAATGCGTTAAAAGGTTGATGACGCCTATAATACTTTAATTGCTTCGGGAACTGCAATTGAATACGTAAGGATTTCGTTAAATAATGGCTTATAGCTGGAGGCGTGAGTTAACTACTAGATCAACGGTGACAATTAGTGGTTTTAATAATTGCTATCAATCAAGAAGCGGTATAGCATGACACCGGCTCGATGGATATAGATTTGATGATGATTGCAGAAAAAATTCAACGAAAGCTCGCCGGACTATAACTCTACAATGTATAAACTGCGCTAATTGCATTGCAAACGCGCATCAATTTAATTGTTTACGAAAACAAACGTGCAAACAAGCCGGCAACTATTTATATTAATTGCCATCGAGAGCCACGCGAGGTCGTATATTTTATTAATGAAGACAGATATCAGCTAAGGATTCCTTCCCTCTTCATTCGAGCATTTTACGCGCTCTCTCAATCATCATTATGCGCATTCTTACACATTCTACAGAAAAGCCGGCCTATTAACCAGCCGTATCTCACGATTAACCGCTAATCAAACCAGCCTCCCTGGTAGCCCTTATTAACCAGCCCCGCAGCGCCGGTGTATTAAAACAATCGCGCCCCCCTTCTTTTTCCCGCAAAAACAGCGATATCCGGCGAATTTCGGCGAATCGCGATTTACGATTTGAGAAACACTCGTCCAAGCTATATGGGCCCCGCGTTGAGAGGCACTGAGAGCGCCGGACCATCGGTGGGCGTACCTCAGGCACATCCCATGTACACCGCGAAGCCGAGAGCCGTATATATATACATATATACGCGTGCAGGTCCGCTTTTCGTGTTTAGGCGCAGTCCCGCCGTCGCCAGCCGGGACCAGCCAAGCGCCAAGGCTACATGAGCGCTAGCCTATGTGTGTGGTAAAACGATACTAATTTTCTATTACCGCGCACGTGAAAAGCGCAAAAAGCCACGGGACTCGCTGTGTAAGAGAGAGGAGATTTATGGCGCCGTTTATTTACGCCAAAACAAATAATGGAGAGTGCCTGTGTGTGTGTGTGTGTGTGTGCGCTTGTCCTCGCGCGGCTGCATCGTGATAATGTTGTTAAGCTGTAGTTTCCTTGCGTGCCTGCATATTGATTTTTGGTCGCGGTGCTGCGTTTTTTGATTCCTGGAAGGCTGGCAAGAGTGGCTGGGTTAATTAGAGATTAGAGTGGGATCGTGCGAGGCTCATTAATGTTTTAATTGTGCAGGTAGTAAAATGTTCGGCGCCGTAAAAGTTGCTTGAATAATATCATTTTGAAATATTGATTTCCCAACTGATTACGTGATGAAACAAGGCTATAATGATACACATAAAACAACGAGATCAGAGACGGCCTTAAAAGCTATTCTAATCCGAGAAACAGGTTTCAAAATTTCTAAATGTTCGCGCGACCGTCTTGAATTACTCGCGGCGACTTATCGGTTCATTAGCGGGAATTTTGCAACAAGCTTCAATTGCGCCTGTTATTCGCGAGTGATGATTTTTATATTTTTGGAAAATAAGCACCTGCAACGATAATCGTCGTTTGATTACACAAAATAGAAATTACGCGCTCATTACGCGTACTTAAGCTCCGCGAACTAGATAATTAACGACTTGCTTCATCTGAATAACGCATTAATTCAAGCGGCTCGAGTCGAATAATTAGAAAATTTTTCAAAAATTATTGCTACTTTTTAATTAAAACGCAGGCACACTTATCGCTCGGCCTGTTCTAAATATAAGCTTACGAAATAAAAGCAAAAAGCCCCTTTCCCGCCTATCACGAGCCGGCGAAGAAGCTTTCTCTCCGCGGCGCACATCCGACGAAAATACGTGATTAACATTGGTTGACAGTTTCTTTTTGCCGTGAAAAAATCCCCGGCGAAAGTTTCAGCTGAATGAAAGATCCGATCTCGCGCGCTCGTGTACCACATGCTACGTGAAATATGAAAACTCGTGAGCGTGCCTCGTGCAACGGTATTAATATCGTCCGATAAATGTAATTTTACGATGCTTTAATTATATTTGGGAATTATGATTCCTAAATTTGCAATGCGGGCTTGATTGAACTTTGACGCTCGGCGAGTAACGGTGGCAAAGTGCGTAAACACAGTAGGCAAAGAGCAGACGTTATTATTTCTGGCCGCGCAGAAATTAGTCTTAATGACGTGTCATAATTTCTTAATGCACAGTCTCTGGCGCCTCGGCGAACGCGGTAAGCTAAATTATCGAGCGCGAACCTCTGAATTATTTGCATAAAAGCGGCTTAAGTGGGTATTTAAAAAAAAAATTGCTCTATTAGCTGTGAATATATTTTGCGATAACTTTCGAAGTTCACTGGTCTCCGAGATATTCGCCGAGCTTTCGATATATTTATTTAAATGGGGGAGACCTGCTTAGTGCAAAGTAAAACAATGAATTGTTTAGCTCGTGTCGCATGCGAGTTCGGTCGATGCCGTTTACTGGTGTGCCTCTACTTGCGTACGGATGTTTTGCTATGTGTTGGTCGGGTGATCGATAAAAGCGAGTCGGGGATAAGATTCGAGAGCATCGCGGCTATATACTTTTGCGAGTTTCTAGATAATAATTTTATTAAACATTTTTTTTTTTTGTTTGAAATGTATAGGAACGGGAAAAGATTAGTTGATGTTCTGTTGAACGATTTAACGATTAAATAAACATATTGTTAAAAAGAAAAAAATAATATAGCTATTATTTGTATATACAGCAGCAAGTAATGTGTCATCGATGTATTGACGTATAGGCATACATATTTATAGAATAAGTTTCCGTATTAGTTCGATGTTACGTAATAAAGAACAAAATAAAAAAACTTTGAATTTTGTATACGACTCGTTTTAATAACTCTATAGAAATCAATTTCATAAAAGTTAAATAGAAACATAGTTTAGGTAACAAATAAAGGTACTCTACTTAGTCACTTTGTCAATCTTTCTTTAAATGACTCGTGAAACCTATAAGTTAATAGTTTCTTATCAAACTAATTCGTATTGACAATTTTATACACCCAGACAATAATAGTTGGAAACCACAATGAAGAGGTGACCATTAACGCCTTAATGAAGTAAAATCAAAATTACAGTCTACAAAAGTACGCTACACTTAACTTAAACTACGCCAAGTCGATTAAATTTTTTTCTTCCTTAACTGTCCGAGCTGTTTATACATGTCAAAGTATTTGAAAGAAAGTTTAAGGGAAATGGATCATTATCTTTTACTTTATAGCCTTAATTTTTGCATAATTTTACTTTTTGCCTAATTGATATCTACACAAAAGATCAAAATTTGAAATATTTTTTAAAATTTTCATTTCCAGTACATTTTCTTCAAACATCAAATCAACTAAAAAAACAACTAACCTTGCAAAAAATAATTAATACCAGCGAGAAAATTTTCGCGGCGTTATCATAAATGATGCATCCCAGCAATCCATACCGCGCCACTGCAGCTCGCCTATAGCCAGGGCCGTATTATGATAATGCGGAGAAAAACCGGCAAACCTCAGGCCAAGAGGGAAGGAGAAGATATCGGTAATCAATCGCGGCGTCACGCGGCGCGCGTAGCACGTATATATATCTCGGCAGCGCGCTATACCGCCTCCAAGAGCTATAAGAATGTCGACGGAATCTTTATTTAGTGCCTCTGCATGTTTCATAGCATCAAGTATTTAAAGGAGTTGGAAAAGCTGGCGGATATGCATAAACACGCGCCAAACTCTATCTCCCTTTACGCGCCCGTCCACGAGCTAAGACGCGCGTGTCAAGGATATTTGTATTTTTTTTTCTGTTAGTTATGGACTTTTTTGAATTGTGTTAGTGTTAGAAGGGCTTTTTGTGGCGGAGTCGATATTGGTGAGAGAATAGGATTTTGAAAAGATGTATGTTAGTGTAAAGCTGTAGTGCTGTGTTGAAAATTTTAAATAATTTACATAGATAGCAATCTTGAAGTGAAATATATTTTTTTAAATTTTAATAAACTGGATGTTTAATTATGTTAATCTACATAATTGTGTGCGACTTGATTAGTACAAATGACCTTGTGATAAACTACAAACTACGAGTACCTAGTTTGTGAAAAATTTAGCGGCTTATATTTATTATAACGTCGAAGAGGCAAGAACGAGAATAATAATTTTTTCAACTTTCTATAGGCAGCTAATGAGACAACACTTACACGTTAAAACTACATAAATAAACATAATTAATTAGCTTAGTGACTAACTAGCTTTCAACGTTCGATTTAACCTACTGCCAGAGTCAACTGCTTAACTATTCTCCAAGAATTAGAGAAAATCTTCATTCTCAATCAAACAAAAAAAACCAAAAGACAACCAACAAATTTTAATTACCCAAAAACCACCAACCCCTCAAAAACCCCCCAAACAATCCCTCACCATCCCCCACCAATAAAATCATCGACGCATTAACGCCTCGAGCCGCCGACAAAAGCCGGCTAGCCAATAAATTTCCCATCAAATCGCAATGCTCAGCCGCTACCGTTCCACAGCCGCGAGAGAGCAATTACGGTAAAAAACGCGCGCAGGTGCAGCAGCAGCAACGGCGGCAGCAACGCACGAGTGTAAGAGAGAGAGAAAAAGAAGGAGAAGCTCGCGCGCGGCGGCGGCGGCCAAGATATTCGATCGTATAAATCAGAACGGCGCGCTCTTTCCAGAATGCGGCGGGTTTCTTGCCTCGGCTGGCAGAGGTCGCGCATAAATATTCAAACGACAAGCCGATAC
Organism: Eupelmus azureus; assembly: GCA_030522685.1. Lineage (NCBI taxonomy): Eukaryota > Metazoa > Arthropoda > Insecta > Hymenoptera > Eupelmidae > Eupelmus > Eupelmus azureus. Next base: position 18,944 of record JAPYZA010006722.1, read on the forward strand.
ACATGTATCCGTCCAAGTCGGCGCGCCGACTGCGCATAAGCTGCTGCTCCTTTGCTGGAGATCGCGGTATTCTACGCCTTTTTTTTTGTTGCGGGTTTTTTTTTGGTTTCTTTACATGGTTTTTTTTTTAGAGATGTGGTTTTTTTGTGGCTTGTTCTGCCTGTTTTGGAGAGTGACGGATTTTTTTAGAGTTAATGTTTACTTGGAGAAATGGCGAAAGCCGAGGATGGAAGTGCCGAGTCATCGGGTATAATAGTCAATGATTTTGTTATTTAAGTCGAAATTGTTTGTCACACTTTTAGATTGTAAAGTCATTCAGGAAGTGCGTCGAATGATTTCGAAGATCCGTACCTAGATTTCAGTTTTGAATGAAACAAACGTTGACAGGTCAATTACATACCGTAGAAAGATGTCTTTTAATCTCGACCTTTACAAAATTTGCATTACAGATTATTCATCAACCATCAATAAAATGAAGAAAAAAAACACAATCACACCATTAAAACCAACAATCAAACCGCAGGATCAAAACTCAAAAATCCAAGTACCAAATCCTCGCTCACCAGCATCCGAGTCCCCTCTCCTTCACCTATACCCAAGAGAGAAGACTGCGAAAGAGAGCCACGGAGCACGCAAGTAGGGGGGAGAAGAAGCGCTTGGCGTCGATCGATTAATCGTTTCGATAGCCAATGGTTTAATTAGCCGTGCGCGCTCGCTCGCTCGCGCGATTTATACTTGGGCGGCTTCGAAACGCGAAATTCCGCTCTCTCTCTTTTGCAGAGCGTGAGTCTGTATCGCGGGTCGCATCTGTATACGCGAGCTCGATGTGTTTCTTCTAGGCTTCGCCGCCGAAATTCTTGGACTATTTTGCGTTAAGTGTAGCAAGGTGTGATTTTTTTTTGTAATTGGAATGTAGTTTTTATAGCGGCTTTGAGTTTCTGTTAAATTGGGTAGATTTAGTTGAGAGTAGTAATTGGTAATGAGATAATTGACTTACGACATTAGAGGCTGATTGCACAGGAGGATAAACTGAATATTGTCTTTACCTGTAACATAAATAAATAAACATTAAAATCACGTAGTCATGCAGGTTCAGCGAGTAAAGTACATTAAAATACATTGCAAAAAGTCACGCAACTATGCATCATTCATTCAGGATTACTACACACACATACATTATCCTCTAAATGAAGCCGCCGATACCGATATGAAACTGTGTTTCAAATTTTTGCACCGCAACTCCCTAATTATGCTCCCATAAAAAAATTTTTTAATCAACTCTCCCTGATAATCATAAGAAAAAATGTCACAAACTCGCCAGTAAATACACCCGTGCCCACTCTGACATTTTTAAATCAACAGAATTTCCAATCAATTTCCAGCGCTCGCGCGCTGCTTAATCTGCATAAATCGTCCGGCGAGCAGAGAGCAAACGAGTTCGCGCCCCGCTTCCCGATAACATTACACGGCCCGTTAACTCCATCGTTTTCCGCCCATCGTTCCGCAGCGCCAAAGTGAACACACTCGCCGAGAGAAAATCAGCGCGGCATGTGTTTTACGTTTACATACACGCGCCGTGAATGTCGTACCGCGCGCGTGCGGTCTCTAAAGTGACTTTACGGGCGAGCCCCTATAGCCTCGCGGAGCTAATGTCACACACGCACTAATTAGTGCGCACCGAGATTGATAGGAAGGACCCTGGCTTTATGTGTGTGTGTGTCTATGCCGATCGCCGTTACGTAACGCCTCGGCCATGTGCGTTTATGCTTTGTGTGTGTGTGAGGAACAATGCGGTGAGTGCGTGTGCGTATTGCGGACAATGTTGCGAGCATCTGATGTTTTTTTTATTGCGCTACGTGGAAAAGTGCCTGTCTAGGGGACTGCTGCTACCGGGGAAGTTGGTTGGGAAGGATAGAAGATTTTTTTAAGCGAATGGAAATTTTGATGGAATATTACATTTTCTGCTGATTTGAATTGTAGGACTGTATAAAAACGATTGCCTGAATAATTCTGAATTCCAAACGAGCATAAATAAAACAAAACGTTCGCTACTTTGCTGTCGGCTTCTAAACACAACGAGTCTATTACGCTAAGACTCCGAGTTATTCCAAGCTCACCAAGCGCACCGTGGCGTGATTCAACGATACCGATCGTGTCATACCTTTACCGATTTCCTCTTCGTCGCTCGCTCTTTTTTATCCTACCTCTAAACGCTCTCAAGATTCGTCCATTATCATCCTCGGCTCTTTTTGCGCTCACAATCGCCGATGAGAGAATTCATTAAGCCGCGATGTATATCCCACAGAGCTCGTAAATCGCGATGGCGTGCGTAGTTGTATATCGCGCGAAATCGATGACGTCTTCGCGCAACACTTGGCTAAGTACGTAACGCATCTGCGACACGCGAATGCACTTTGGCGTTATGACTGTATAGGCTGTTTTATTTACATATCGGACATCGGTATTTGTATACACCGCGGCCGAGTGAAGCTTACACGGGTAGTGCTGATTGCGTGGGAAATTTATGCGTGAGCGAGATGCATTGTTGTGGATTATAGGATTAGAGATATTTAGATTGGACGCTGCGCTAGTGGAGGGAATTTATTGGAGTACGGTTGTCAGTTTTCTTTGATCTCTCAGTAAGTCTATAAGCATTAGTTTACGTTTTATTTTCAAAGTTTTTAGCCTAATGCATCTGACGTATCGAAGTGACAAAAAGATCGCTTACTCATATCCCTTCCGAAAATTCTATCCATCCCACAAAACATAAACTAACAATGATTATCAACAAAGACAAACGCAGACAGCTAGACATATCAAAGCAACCACAGCAAATCCACTCGCAGGTATAAAAATCAATCTAACGTCTCACTCCCAATCAAAGCAACCACAGCAAATCCACTCGCAGGTATAAAAATCAATCTAACGTCTCACTCCCAGGTCTTACACTCACCCGGAGTCATCGCGATTTCCACGAATATTCTAAACACTCACAGTGCTCTATACGCAAAAGTTTAGCGCTAGTCACGAGTTCCGGCGCGCACGTATTCAGCCAGAGCTAGAGAAACCGCAGCGAGGAGCGTTACGTAAGTCAACGCTCCCTCCCGGGCTCATCTTGATCTATTCTTCTGTCAACGGCGCGCGCAGCCAGTCTTTCAACTTTGACTTGCTTCTCTTCTTTTTTTTTCCTTTCCTTTATACTCGCTGCGTTTTCTCTCGCTCTGTGTGTGTGAGTGTATGACGGATCTTCCTTTTCGACGACGACGAGAGGATTGTAACAATGCAGCGGCGCGTGGGGAATGACCGTAATTTGCGTATTGTGCGCGCTTTTGTGTGAGAGAGGCCAGCGTGTGTATGCGGGCACTGTGAGAGAGAGAGAGAGACTGGGGATTTATTAAATCAATCCGATGCTCGCTGGTATCTTTGACGCACGGCGCTATTGATGCTCCGAACGGTATACAAGTCGAGCCGCTTTCTAGGAGCTTTGGTGAACGCGTTGCGAATGATTGGACGTAAAAGATGGGCCTTTGGCTTTTTCGAAACGTTCATTTATAAAATTGCTCACGTTGATATTCTAAAAAATTCACTGACAATTGGAAACGGTACAAAGTCTGGCCAGACCATTCAATCGGCTCATCCGCTGAGCTTTCATATCGCCAGAATCGAAATACCTGCAGCCCGATTTTCCTACTTAGCTCATCAGGCTCTCAAAGCAGGGCCCGATCGGCTGACCAAAAAGAGCCCGGTTATTCCCGCGCGGTCAATCTCCCCCTCGTTTTTTCTCAAGCCGCTGCACTCGCAGCCCTTTGCCATTGTTCGCGGCGGCGGACACGGATCCTTCGCGTTCCACTAGTCCTTCTCTCTCTCTCTCTTTCTCTTTCTGTTTCTTCCTTCGCGATTTATCTTCGTCCTTGCGTGTGCGTACGGTGGGAATCGCGCCGACGGATTATCGGGATGCCGATACACAGCGAGGGTCCCCGCGCTTTTGCGAGGAGGGGGACTGGAGAGCAAGAATTACATTTGTACGTGCCGCCGAATGTTTGCATCTTTTTACCGCTTTATTTGCCGAGGGGCATCGAGAGGGGAGAATCGGGAGTGAGTTGTAATTGCGATGATGCGCGGAGTACGGGCTGATTGAAATTGGGATGGGATTCGAGGGAAGGAATATTTGTTCGGGGAAGTTATTGGTGTTGATCGAGTATTAGTGAGAGTAATTTGAATGCTTGTAAAAAGAGTAAAGTGAAATAATTGAGAAAAAATGATGTTGAAAAAA
>JAPYZA010006723.1:0-17518 GCA_030522685.1 Eupelmus azureus
GATGCGAAGATCTCCTCGTTGGCCAGCTGCTGCTAGCGATGGGCAGCGCGTGCCCGCTGTTAATCTACAAAGACACTGGTTCTAATACCAGATTAATAATTTTACTAAAACGATCATTAGATCACGATAGATAGTCAACCCATCACACAAAATACAGAAAACGAAAGACAGCGCCTGTTGCTAGTGCTTCTACTGCGGTTGATTTCGCCGCTGTACAAGGGTGGGCGTGTAGCTCGGTCTTGAGGGTGGATTTCGGAAATTTCAGCGCTGCATAGTGCATAGTACGTGCCCTCGCGATGAGAAGGACTACAGAGCAGAGAATAGACTCGAGCAGATGCGCATTTTCCCGCGTCCTGGGTACTGCTGCTACTGATCCCTTGCGCGCTTACCGCCTTGGCCACAAACAAATTACTTTGAGGAGCACCGCAACATTCTCTTTGCCGCCTATACCGTATAGACGTACTTGGTATGCTTCAGGAGTGGGCACTTTTGACGCACTTGATCTTTCGATTAGCTTTGTTAAATCATTGCGTTTTTCGTTAACTATAATTAAATTATGTGAATATGATAACAACAAAAAATATATTGTATTTTAATTAACTTGTTTTACGTTAAAAAACATACAGTTTCATTAAATTATAATATTTTATTAAAAGAATATTTTTAAATTTGTAACTAGAAATTATTTCTATATTAGTAATAAAATATCTTGAATGTCAAAGCTAACATTTTTTTCAAACCGTTAGCTTTTGAATATGCAGAAATATTAATTTGAAATTCATATAAATAGTGGCTTCACATGTTGAGAACATTAAAAAATATCGATATTTTGCACTAGTCACGTGAAAGCTGATATTTATAGAAGTTTCCAAGAACGGATTTGAAAAGTGAATGTGAATTTTAATTTCAAATATTAAGTTACTGCGTTTAAAACCGATAGATTAAAATGATATTTCAAAACAGACATAACATAATCAATAAATTTTGTAATTTTTTTTTTTTCAATGTAAAAGTAAAGACGGAAAATATTTTCAGAATGATTTTAAAACTGTTTTATTAAAATTCATATTATAATAAAAATATAACAACGTAGTTTAATCTCTCTTCAAAATGAATGAGGTCTTTGATGAACGCCTTATAATTTTATATTTAAAGGCATTACAAGCTCGAGAGGAACTTCCCCTCTTATAGCTTAGGAATAACGGTAAATCTTTCGGTACAAAGCGCGCGGGCGATGAAAAGTGTAGAATAAGAAATAAAGTAGAAACTTTAAGTAAAAGCTACTAGGCTACGCATAGTTAAGTTAGGAAGCTCGCTCGTGCGATTTAATACGTGATTTACGGTCAGGTATCGCATAAAGTTCAGCCGCCCCCTCTTATACCAACGCCGCCCTGTGAATCATCAACGTTGCGGGCTTCGTGTGTCTCGAAAATAATCGGCAGACGAGCTGTGTACAAAGTGCTTTCTAGGTCCCCGAGACTCTTTTTTTCACCATTGGAAATGGCCCGGAAGGAAGAGGGTGCGAAGTTTACGGCGGCCGTCTTTTATATATTTTATTTTGTAAAGGAGAATAAGTGAGGAGCACTCGCTGAGATGATTCATGTGCGTCATCCACGTCGTACATTACGAGGGTTCGCGCACTGTCAAAGAGATTCGATGCAGACATTATTTTGATGTTACAAAGTGAGAAGGAAGTGTGTGCTGTGCGAGAGGAAAAATATATTTTTGCAAGGGTGTTTTCCCCATTACTCAAATTTTTAATAATAAAAAGACTAAGTGGATTTGAAAATTCTATTGAGTCGAAATAAACTTTAATCAATATTTTTAAAATATAGATGAATAATTTTTAATTGTTTATATAAAGTTATTTTATAAGCTTTGAACTACCGCTATTTACATGCAAGCAACTCTCTTTACATATTCGAGCCTTATCAATACGACGAGTACTTGGATCTCCATGATTAGGAGGTAATTTCCCGGGGAAGCAGATGAACTCTCAGAACTCCGACAGCAGAGGCTCCGGATGTAATTGAAAGGCCTGATCAAGTACCATCGTACTCTGACTTGCTGCTACCCTCAGTGCTGTGTCTCCGTTTGTCCTTTCGCGTTGCTATAGCAACGTGTTTCCTGTAGCAGTTTCCATTTCAACTTTATATAAATAAAGGAAGAGTGTAAGCGTGAAGGTGGGAAACATTTATGGGATTCAAACTTTCATCATAAAGTTACTCGGAATCTATTTTTGTTTTCTAATTTCTGGAATGACTGGTTATAAGAGAAAATAATGTTATCGCGATCGATAAAACAATTTCAAGTTTCAACTGAAATATTTCAAATAATTTGTACAATTAAATTGAATGTTATCTTATTTAAATAAAGAATTCTTTCAGTGGAATTCTACAATAGTTCTCTATAGTACTCGCAAACAAAAAATAATCCGTTTTAGATGCACTTCAAGAAAAAAATCCACGCGATGAAAGGGCCATTGTAAAAGAGATTTAAAAAAATAAAGAGAAGAACGAGGCTGCGCGCAGACTGAAGGGCCGCGATAGCGGGCCATTTTTTCTTCCTCTCTCGGACGCTGGTTACCCTTCCTTTTTACGGTCTAATTTGTTTAGCAGTGCCGGTAACGACATCTCGTAAAAGGTAGTCGCCTCCTCCTATTTTCGTTCGTAAAACGCGGGGCAAAGGGAGTGCGATCCGAAAGTGCGCAAGGACGACGTACGGCCGCTCGTACGTTACGAGTGTGCGATACGCCTGCGTACCTATATACCCACCTTACTCCGTATTTTATGCGCCTCTACAGCGTCGACGACGCCGGGTAATGAGTTATTCATGAAACTTGGACGGCAAAAATGCTGGAATGGTCGAATCATCTTTTTTTTTCCGCTGCAGTTACAGGTTACGCCGCTGTCAAATGCGCCTTTCATCCCCTTGTGCGCGATGGCATTGCGCTGCTTTTAGATGTAAGAATGTGGGTAATTGCTGGCTTTGTATTTGGATTTCCTAAAATTTTCTTCTAATAAGGTTTAAAGTTATACTTTTTATAATGGAATTCGATGTTTAATTTGGTTATTAAAAATGACTATTTCGTATAAATATATTTTAGTGTAAAATGTGGCAATAAATTTTAAATTTATTAAAAATTGCAAGCGCCTGAAGATATCCAATTAGTCAATCTCGAAGATTGGACTGTAAGGTGTTTCGCGAAGTAACTTATATAAGAGCGATAAATCAAAATGCCATTAAATTCAATGTCGTAAAATCCAGATTTTACATGCTAATAATCATTAGTCCATTTCTACCACCCCTTGGCTCAGCTGAGAGAAGCCTAGCAGAAATATTCATTACATTATTAGAGCGCGAGAGCAAAATGCTCCCGTTTACCCTTCGTCGTAATTTTTTTTAAAGACAAAAATTGATTTACAAGGCCCTCTTAAATGTCACCGACGGACTATAACGTTCCTCGTCGCGCGGGGCAGATGAGAAAGTCGTTTTGGCAGGCAAGTTTTTACGATGTAGCCAGGTTATTAGCGCGTTCTATTGTGCGCGCGTGCATCTGAGTCACGCTCGATGCTTTATTTTGCGACGTTCTTCGTGCATAAAAAACGTCATATTTCTTGCTTTTAATAGCGTGCGCACTAGTTTATTAGAATGTTATGCACACGTACTTCATGTTTATATTTAGACATTTTTCATCCTTGCATTAAAAATAGTAAAGTGTCATTTTTTAACGTTCGTAGTGGCAATTTTCTAAAAAATTCAAATATACTTTATCCTTTGCACATTTTTTAAACTTTGGTTCATTTATTTGTTTGTTATAAACGTATTAGTAACATCCAAAAAAATTAATTAAAATAATATTTTTGCAGAATATAAAAATTTGACTAAACTACTAAATTTTTATTTAAATACATCGTTTACACTTTTCATTATAAATATAATCTGCTTTGAAGATATTTTTATTTAAAAGCAATGTATGCAATTACTGTGAGACATCTATCACAAATTATTTTATTTGTATAAGATATGAATATAACATATGAACATATTGTATAACGTATAACATATTTATTTATCTCTAACCACTTCGCATCGCTTTCAAATATTCCCGCACTCCCAACCGGCACACCTAAATATTCCATCAAGCAAATTGACTGATCAACTTGCAATCTTCGGATCGCGGTTCTCTCACAGTTTTTCCTTTCTAGGACTGCAGTGGAAATCCGAGAACAGTGCGCGCTTGGATAACGATCATTGACAAGGAATTATCGCAGGCGTCCAGCGTGGTGTTATGGTGATTGATGCTCACCCGTCGTCGCCGAGAGTGAAAGAGAGATCAAAAAAATGCGCGCGTCTGCGCTCGCATGGCTGATTTATGTATCACGCGTATAGATAGCGAATCGGCAGACGCCCAGGATCGATACTCCCGGTTATCTTCGAATTGTCGTTAGCGTTATCATGTGCGCGCAATTTTTAACGCGCTTTGGGCGCACTGGATTAGAAAAAATTCATAAGCGACGCTCTCTCAGCTATTTTTCGGTCTGAATGGGCATTTTTCCCCTTTTGAGAGGAAAACAATAAAGAGATTTTGTTTCATCTCTATGGTTTTGATTCACTAGGGTAATAAAGATTTATAAAGGATGGGTATTTTATCGTTCAAATACGATCTATTTTTAGGTAGTTTTTAGTTATGTAACTATGCCTTTCTATGGGCATTTTTTCTTGAATCCTGATACAGTAAAAATAAAATTCTAAAAATAGTTTTCATTTATAAATTTACGATTATCAGATTCAGATTATAAGATTAAATACCGATTACATTTATGATGTAATAAAGGTATTTTTAATTTAATTTCATACAAACGTGTATGTTTTAAATAATACGTGGCATTTCATACTTTAAAGCGTACATTTACAGCTAGTAAAAAAAAAAAAAAATTTACCATTTACACATATAAACGCACGCTCATGGATGAACGCTTGCCCGTGTACAACCCTCCCCCTCCACGCGCTTATATGTACAATGTTATTTTATTATTACATGATAATAGCTGATCATAATAAGAATTAAGTGAAAAAATTGTAAAGCAATAAAAAAGCATTCGATCTTTAATTACCAGGCAATCGGAGCACATTAAAGGCTCACAGGGCAAGGAACCCGATGCGAAAATCACGCTTCATTCACGACAAGCTGCTCGCGAGTGATGGATTGCCCGTGGTTAATGGTCTCGCAGCAGTCATTCTTCGCGAATCGCAAAAAACTAAAATCATGACATGACGCAGCGATTGCCGAAGGGAATAGATTAGTCACTTTTTTCCTAGCCTATATACGGGCTTTCGCTCTACGCTTGGCTTCTCCGCGCACCTGCGCTGCAAAATCGCGTGCGAATATAACGACCTTTCACGGCCCTTTCTCCGAGTATAGGAAACCTCGCTCTCCCTTCGTACGCGCGCACTTAATTGAATAGTTAGTTGATCAAGCTTTAATAAGAGAAGCCGCACGAGTTTGTACGCCTTATTAAAACGAAAATTGTAATGGGAAGGTAGGCTGGGGAAGGAAGCATGAAAGGGTTGTAGTAAGAAAGAAGCGAATGGGAGATGTAAATCGAGGGAGGCCAGAAAGGTATGTTGAAATTGTAAGGAAATCAATCGATAATTATACACAGAGGGATGATGAGAACTTTATTATTTAGTAGAAGTGTATTTATTTTTATAGAGCAGAATAACTTCATCATATTTGTACTTTTAAAAAGGTTAAGACCAAATTTTAGTTAACATTAAAAGTAGTAAATTATAGTAAATTATTTGTTAATCGAAGCTTATGCAGATCTAATTCTAAGTTTTGGTAAATCACTAACGACTAAAACTACTTCAATCAAATTACTTTTTCCACTTTTCGAAACAACAAAAATTTCATTAAAAAAGGGGTTACCAAGAAAAATGAAGAACATAAAATAAAAACAATAAAGTGCATTTCGCGGAAATGAAGCAGCTCCAATTCTGCGTAAACTTCGAAATTGGAAAAAATTGAGTTAGGCAGAAAAATGGACTAATAAGAAGAAAAATAATACAAACGAAAATGAAAAAAAGCCAGAAAGAAATTAAGAAAAACGAAGCATCTACTGGCGTTATAAAAAAAGTATTATTCCATCCTACATCGTCGCACTCAATAAACTTCGCAATAAAAAGCTGCACTCCGGCGCAGTGCGAAGCAGAAAGCAAAAAGGAGAGAGCTGAGGGCGCTGGCACAATAGCCTTCGCGAAAGAAGGAAACCTGATCGACGTAACAAAAGCGCTGCTCTTCTCTCGAGTCGACAGGTTATGCACACGCATTCCTGCTCGATTAACGTACGCAGTTGCATCGAATATCGGGCCGGCATTTTCCTTTTCACAGACAAGCACTTACGCACTGCACGTAAGCATTTTGGAGCTCTTTTCAATCGCGTCGTCTGTGGGGAGAGAAACACAAAATTGAATGGAAGTTACGTGCGTGCGTGTGTATAGTATACGTATAGACTCTCGATAATCAAGTGCGCTAAGTAATCGATTTCCGCGAGAGCAGCATAGCAGCAGGCGGCTGTCGGCTGCGTGTTTATGCGAGCAGAATGTATGCCGGGACATTGAGAGGCTAAATTGCGGAGCGCTGACGTTGTTTCAGAGATGGTTCCGCTATTGTGTGGATTTGCGCCAGGATACTTTGATTCGATGTTTTTGTTAGGACGTGGCTAAAGAATAAGAAAGTAAATAGTTTGGTCATTTGCCCTACACGCATTATATATTATATATACTGAATTTGTCAGTTTTTTTAAACGATCGTCTGATGTTTGTTATTGTTTTCGGCCGGCCTGTGTTAATATTTATAACTTCTGAACTCATCATATTGAATCACCACAAAGTAATAATGGAACAATCTGTAAAAAATCATCTCAATTTAAGTTTAATATGGAGAATTTCTGAATTTGTAAGTATACTAAATTGCTTATTCAGCAATTTTGTAATAGTTAACCCTAATTTGAATCTTTCATTTACTTTTAGGCAGTATGTTCTTTCGGTATACCATTTTTGCACACCGACGAAGATTGCTCTACGTTTCAAATTTTGACATGGTATGGGTGGCTTTTTATTTCTTTTATTTTTGTAATTTCCTTTTGGAATCACAGTCCAGATTTCTGGGTGGTGAGTCATAATTTGTGCAATTAACTGCTAATACATTATACACGCTCTCTACAGAATAAATGTAGACTTTTTAAAAATTATTCCGGTAAAATTAAATATTTTCATGTAATATATTTATTTCAGGAAATCATTATTTTAGCAATTTATTTTGTCATCATTCTGGCAGTTATATTCTTTAATGAATTTGATACAACTAGCATATTCTATAATATTATCGGTGAGGTACCTTTGGTAAATAAAATTACATTATGATATTGTATACAAATTTATTTCGTTTTTGTCTTCCACAGCAATATTAATGTTTTTTGATATAGTCTTTATGATTCCAAAATTTCTTAAAAAGGAAGATAGGATAGCACAGATAATGAAAGAAAATTGGAATTTTGGTTTTAGGTTATTAGAGAGTGTAAGTCTATATTGAATTTCATTTTAATATCATTGATTTGTCTAATTTTAATTTTAAACTTTGAGGTGACATGTTTATGCGGTGCTATAATGTTGGAAATATATTTATCTGCATTTCCTTTACAAATCGGGTCGTTGTACATGTGGTTTTTGATATCTCTTGCTTTTGTAATCTATTATTTTTTTGAAGATCCATCCCATTGGCTGGTAAATAAGTATTTATATCTAAAATAATTAAAAAAATACATAGTTGCATAAAGCTGAATATGTATTCTTCAAATAAAATTACATTAAAAATTTTTCTTTATTATATCGTTTCAGGAGATCATTATTATAGTGCCATATTTAATAGTTATGTTATCTATTGTATCTATGTATATTGTACATTTTGAAAACTTAGTTCATATTTTTACGGGTCAGGTTCTTTAGTCAAATAACTATAAAAAACTTCATAAAATTTTATGTATATGATTAACTTATTCATTTTTTTCAAGCAGCAATTCAAATGAGTTTGGATATACTTTTCACGATTCCAAAAATAACTAAAACAAATGAAAGATTAAGAATATTGTTTAATGACCGAATTTTCGGTCTTAGAATATTTGAATGCGTAAGTTTAATATACAATAGTTTGCACTAAATTCTAGAATAAATTTAAATTATCTTTTGGCATTAAGTTTTTCAGTTTGACACACGCAGTACATTGTCATTATGATCTTTCTTCTGCATTCAAGTATTACACTGCCTATCATTATGGATTATTGTACGCGTGGTTTGCTATCTCCTTTGCGTTTGTAATCTTTTACTTCATAAGTGAGCCAAGTGTTTGGTTGGTAAATAATAATTTATTCATTTACTTCTACAAGTTTCTATAAGCGCATTTAAAATCTGTTTTTCTTGTACAAAAAAGATTTTATTTTTAAGACTCTACAAATGAATAAATTAGAAATAGATGTTTGTTTATTACAGGAAATTGTTGTTTTGTCAATATTTTTAGTAATACTAATTTATGGAATTATAATTCTATTCATCGACTCAAAAAATATCTGCAAGACTGCAGAGTCAAGCATATATCTTATTTTACTTGGTTCGAACATTTTGTATTATAAGCTTTAAATAATCTATTAAATGCAACTAATAATTTTCCTTTTATACAGCTTTTCTATTAATGAACGATTTAATTTTCTTAATTAAAAAGGAACTGCTTCATCCTGAAACAATTTCAAGAAATATCAACGAAGTCATATAATATATTGATTGTTCTCATTTTTTTCAGAAATAAACAAAAAATAGTAAAATTGTTACTTTCTTTTGGTAATTCAATAATGTAAAAATAATTTTAACTTTTTATGATGTTATAGCACAGTGATTATTTAGAGCAAATATGTTAGAAGAATATGTTCATTTTACCTTTAATAGATGTTAACTTTCAGCCAAAAGTGTAATTAAACTTGCATGTTTTTTCATTTCTTACCTAAAATGTATAGTTCTCGAATTATAAATTGAAAATGTTAATTACTGTAATAATAGAACTATTACTCTACTCTTTGAATTTTTTTACAAGAGAAAATCACTTCCCATAGCCAAAAAACCTTCGTCAAGGATAAAAGCCGATAAAGTATTCAGAACCACAGCACTTTGAAAATCGCTATTAACAGAAACAACGCTGTCGTGTATAGGCAGGCGCGGAGGCGAACAGAGATACAGGCAATAATTTTCCAAGTGGTGCGCTACCAGCTATAACATGCGCGTCAGCCATCCCGATATCACAGCGCGTACCGTTCGATATTTTGATTATGGTAGTGGGCTTCGCTTCCTCGGCCCGAGCCGAAGAGGGTCGGGCGGACTGGAAGCGAGGAAACATTAACGTACATCCGAATCCGAATCCGGATACGCGTCGATGCACCGGCTCGCGCTTGCCGTTTAGGGACGCGTGATAGCACCAGCTGTGCGAATGACCTACACTTAGCGTCGTCTGTTGGTTGAAGGTATTCTTTGCTATTAGGATTAGGGTTTTCAGGCTTTATTGTAAATTGAAGAAAATCCATATTTCCAAAATTTTTTTAATAATATGGATATTTTTGTTATTACCGATACTTCTACAGTGTGATTGATCGATAAGGAATGTATTAATAATTCATTGACACTGCGTTGTTATTGCACACAGAATGAATTGTACTGAATACAGGTTTGCTTCAGTAGGTCTAAGTTTACTATTATTTTTTTATTGGCATTAATTTATTCGAGATTATCTTCTACGTTTCACGCAGGATTTTGCATTTATTAACATTACCTGGATTCAATTGATTCCATAGAAATAGTTATCAATATCGCGTATTTATACTAATGTCTGACATATTTATCAATCATGAATAATATCATGAATAAATTGAATCGAATTTTATTGATAAAATTATTTGATACGATCTATGGTAATTCCATGCGTATTACTATAATACTTTATTCAAATTGATTATTAATATTCAAAATGAAAATTCCAAATGTTTGAGAAAATTAAGGAAAAATTAATTATGTTCTAATACATTCAAGTCATTCATAAAAAGATATATATTCAAATACGTGTTTTAAAATATCTACAATATCATGTTTTGAAATATTCAGATCTAAAGAAGTTTGAATATTATTTAGAAGATTATAGAACTTCTAATAATGAATACATAATACATGAACAAATATGTCAATCCGATTGCTTCCAAGCTCCATCTAGAGAGTGGCCTCTTACATCTTCTCTTTCAGTCCAGCTCTCAGCGCGGTTGCTCCTTGGTTAGCCCCAAGCTTTACAAGCGCAAGCAACAACGTACCGTATAGTCGGCCTGCTAGCTGTACCTGCAAGTATTATGCACGTACACGCAGACACTCACAAAGCCCATGATACGATCTCGCCCAATTTGGTAAACATATTTAGCGCAATCTGGATAATGCGGTCGCGCGGTTTAGCGTCGCACGAGCGCGCTCCCGGAGACATATAAGCCTATATACACCGCGCGATGCGGTCTTCCGAATATATAGGAAGTAAAAGCGTCACGCGCCCGCGCATCGCTGTTTATGCGCGAGCATCACGATCGCTGTATTACGATCGCTCTCTCTCTCTCTCTCCCTCTCCCTCTCTCTCTTTACACCCTCCCCCCTCTCTCGTTATTCATTTTTTTTATATCTCTATCTTTCTTCTCTCTCTCTTTCTCTCGTTGTTGAGAGACAATGGAATTTTCATAGAATTATTTAATTTTGCGTAAAAAATGAAGAACGATGTTATTTCAGCTATCAGTATGTTTCAGATTTTGAACGTATTGCTTTAATCTGGTAAATGTATTAAATAGGAGGTATGTACTTATATTTTTAATCTACTTAATCTATAAACTTTGATAATGGAAGAATTCAATCGTGTTAATTTTAAATCTGTGATAGTATTTGACGTTTTATAATTCAGTCTGACATAATATTGATCGTCCTTCTACAGTTATCTTCATCCTATAAATTAATCTAATGGATCTGAAATTATGTTGACGCAAATGTCTAAAATGACAAGTTTTAATCTGTTTAATAACAATAATTCAAATTTAAGTAATTTTACAAAAACTATAAATTATAATTTAGGGGCTTCCTTTTCATATAAAATGTATAGAATTATCGAAAAGTTTTTATTTAATAGAGATCAGATTTAACAACAAGTGTATAAAGTTCATTTCTAAATCATTTCCTTATTTTTTCTAATATAAATAAATAAAGTTATAATTGGAATGTTCTTAGGAAACTCCAACTATAATTTTTTTGGCAAATTTTTGTAAGCAATCCACTTATTTAGTTTACCTACTTCTCGATTGAGCCTACATTCCAAGATTTAAAGTAAATTCAAACCGCTTCCTCCCACGATCTCGGCTAATTCAAAACAACGAATAGCCATTAAGCCCTTATCTTTCGAAAATCTCTCCTCCATTCTTCGCGCGAGCCTCCTTGCACGAGTCAATCTTTGTATACAAATCGGCTCATCAGTCTCGATCTCGCGAGGCACTTTAAACGGTAGCGCATAATAAAGTCCGCTCGCGCCGGCGTAAGGAGCCCAAAAGCTCGCCGCCGTCTTCAGCACTGTCGAGCCGTCGTCGATGCGTCGGCTTTAATCTCGATAGGGCAGCGAATGTCGATGGCAGCTTCCCTCCATTGACACGTCAGGTCATCAGTTCTCACAAGAAGCGTGTCTTTTACATTCAGGGTGTGTGTGTGTACGTGTGTATGTGTACGCTCGCGCATCTACCGGCTGGAGTTTTTGCATTGGATAAATTGTTCCGCGTGTGTATATTAGTCGGCAGCCTGCAATTGAGTCGGACTTGTTGTGATCTTTATCGCGGTGAACGTATTCGCATTGTGAGCCTGCGAGGAAGGAAATGCACGGGTAAAGAGGGAAATCAAGCGGAAGGTTAAGAGTCGAAAAGCGCTGGTTTGGGGAAAATTCAGAAAGAAGGAAGGAGATAATTTATGCAATGTCACTTGCTTACTAATGAACTGTTTAGTTCTAAAAATGATCTATTACTAGTTAAGATGATTGTTTATCGAAAAATAAGTGTGATTTGTAGTGAAAATGGTATAACTTCACTGCAAATTTAAGTATTTGAAAGAGGCGATCATGTATTTAAATAGGAACTACATAAATACATGTATAATTTTTTGGATTTGTGATGTTAATTCTTATTTTTAAATCTTATTAGTTCTTCAAAACTACTTTGTGGTACTATTTTGTCTCTCCGGTGTTCATGAATTTTCATCATAAAAATAAGGATACAAAATTCACGTTCAAGCATATAATAATTTATTACCCCGTATAATGCTTGTAAACAACATAATTTTTTAGAATCCCATAAATACGCTAGCTCTCAATAAAAATGAGGAAGATGATAAAGAGACACGCGCGTAACCATCATAAAATCATCCGAAAATATGGACTGCACTCCGTTTCGATTGGCCATCCAAGCGGCGCTTCTGGCGTACGTTCGACATCAAAGCCCTGGCTAATGGCTCGTTTCTGCATACACATAGGATCTCTAATACAAGTAAAAGAGTAAAGGGCGGGAAGCGGAGACGGGTGTAATGGGTGGGCGCGCTAAAGACGCTCATTCCGGGCTCCCGTGGGAGAGGCGAAACGATCGATTCGTACGTGACTGGCCTGCACGACGCTGCCCGGTAAGTACATGCGCGCCGTTGCGCTGCATTATGTTACCGGCGCCGCTGCGTTTCCTAACGTATTCACTCGGTGCTACCGCCGAGGCTATGATTCCGTTCGCGTGCAAGTTCAGTGGAAAATTAGTGGAAGGTCAGAGGAGAATTTTCACGTGCTAAATGGAGTTGTTTTAAAAGTCATACGGCTGGAACGTTGGATAAAAGTGGAAAAATTGGATTGAAGAATTTAGATTTATTTTATTTTAAGTAGATTAAAAAATTTAGTTGAATAATAATTTTTGTTTTAAATGTATTTAAATGTATTTAATGTATTTAAAAGGTCAACAAGACTCTGATTTCCTAATCTTCATAAATCCCAAAGACTCATAATGTTTTCGATCAAATTAACGGGGACGTTTGCATAATAGAACGGAAAGCTCAGTCACTTTGTCCATTGCAGTCGAATTTCGACGGACTCACATGACAAATTATCATTGCTTCCGCAATAATAATGGTTATTAATATAATACGACTGATGAGCAATAATGTAGAGTTATCTTTCACATATGCTCAACAATTCAAACGGTGTCGCGTGACATCTCTCAATTCATATGAAGTTAAAGATAAATAATCAATCGCATTATTTGCATTAAATATTATGATTAATTCAATTTTTATAAATAAAATTATCAAAAAAATTTTTTAATAAGCTATGATTATGGAAAGACGAATAAAAAAATGTTTTTTTTTCAAAATTGAATATTACAGTTTAGGTAAGATACCACCTGCAGCATCTTATCCCACGTTTTCTTATGGTATCTTTTTGTCATTGGTCTTAAAATATATGTTAAAAAATATAAAATCAGGGAAATATAAAAGTAGTAGATTTCGCTATTAATAAGCAAAATTTGTGATTCCGACAAGAGTCGATATTGTCACAGAACGAAAACGAGGATTAGTAAAAATAGTGAGAAAAATACTATATTCCTAATCATTTGTTTTTATGTGATATTCTTTACGGTACATTGAAATCAAACTGTACAACGATTTTTAAATTTACAGAAAATTTTATAATGAGAGCTATTAGTTTAAATACTACCCAAGATTAGATTCATAATTTCAAAATTGTGAAATATTTAGACGTTTGAATTATACTAATTATACTACTTTATATATCATACTTTATACGTTATTTAAAAGTATTATTCGAGGTATTATTAGTGATACAATGGTAATCTATTAAAATATTATTTATATTAAATTCCATCCAAACCCAAACCAAATGGTTCCGAGGCATTGGTACGCAGCATATATACTCCTTTTGGCTTCTCGACTGGTGCCCACCTGGGAAAGGCCGCTACCTCATTGTCCTTACACTTTCCAATTTTAAAAAGGAAATATGTATTGCACTGCACAGCAATCCACTTATTTGGCTTGATCAAAGATTCCGCATAGAAATAGTATGCTCGTGAGTGCGAGCAACTATTGAGAAAACAGCCGGGTTGTATGAGGCCACCACCATTAGGGTAAAAGTCAACATCACCAATTGCGGGATATATGCCCAAGTTGCCTACGTTTGTGTGGATGATCTCAACAAGACCTGCGTCGCCCTTTCTAATCTCGGAGCCTCTTAGACCGAAACCTGGTCCTGCTGGGTCTAAACCTTTTAGCAAAGAAAAACATCAATAGCAGATAAATAGTATTTAAAACAGCATACTCTGCAGCATAATGTGTAAATGTATACAAACCAACAATGTGACCAACTTTTTGAGAAGATTGATAGCCAGCTGAACCCATTACATGAGCACCTAAGGAATGACCGACTAGTGATATACTGTTTGGATCACTACCTTGACTTACTAAGAAGTTGACCATTTTTGCCACGTAACTACCGATCACTCGCACTCGCGAAGAGGCAGCAACGTAGTTTGTTTGTGCGATAGCACCCCAATCAACAACAATAACGTTATAAAAATCATGGGTTAAAAATCCTAATAAATCTTTCAATTAGTGTTTTTTAATTTATCGATAAAATTTTTTGCTTGTCTTGACATACCATCTCGTACAGTTGTGCAACTTGAACTGTTATAATCACTAATCCATCCATGTGTGATGAATTTCGTTGGAATTTTAGAATCGTATGAGCTATCGACTAGCACCTGTGAATCATCTATCCACAATTGTTGTACATTATTTGAATTGTTTCGAGTGTAAAGGAAGAATCTCACATCCCGTTTTAAAAGCGAATCATTTAATTTGAAAGCTATATTCTCATACTCTGATATTCTGAATAAAGACCCTCCATTTTCTATAAACAAATAACATACGTTATTCTAGCAAAGTTTATGAAAATTGTATAAATCTTACTTATATTGGAGGCTGAAATTAATAAAGTCATTAAGACTATTCGTTTCATACTGCATAAACATCGTTTAAGCCCATAACTAACTTTGCACTGATTGCACTTTTGGATTACCTATTACTTATAATAGAAACGATTGACGCCAGTGTAACTTTTTACACAGAAATTCTTGTACAATATGTATTTATATAATATGTACTTGCATAATTTTTTAGATGCTTGCGGAAATGTTATTTTTTGACAAGCATTGCATAATCTTTTAAATGTTAATATCTTTAATAATACAGATTTTATCTAAAGATTAAAATTTTCCAATTCCGAAATATTTTATAAACATATAATCGTAACCTTAAACTTTAATATAATAATTTTACGTAAGGTATTAAATAGTCTTTTTATTAAAATCTACAATTTTTATAATTTAATTATATTATTTTATTGTATTATCTGCTATATCTATAATTTATCTAAATGCCGGCAAGGCCAAAATATCTTGATCCGAAATATCCCGGTCATTAACGAGTGCGTGTACAAAACTAATTGTCATTGAGTGAGAGCAGGATGGATACTGCTGGCTATGCTGGTAGCCTTAGCTGCTTGCGGCGTCGAGGCCGACGTCAACTACACCTATCAGGATGAGATCGACGAGTTTGTGCCCTACGAGAACGAGAGGTTCAGCATCTTTGATTGGAATCTGCTGAGGGTAAAGATCGAATTTTAGGAACGAGGTAGTTTTTGGACAGTTTTTATGTATAAGGTTTGTTTTGTGTGTAGAATATGTACGAAGGCGCATGAATTGTGATGAATAAATGGTATTTCAAATTGCTTTCCTTCCTGTTTTATTGATATTCACACTTCACAAGTGCGTTTCAATCGATTGCCGGCACTTGACAAAAATGGAGTCTGCATATCCAACAAGTCAATGTCGATATATTATAACTACTTGATATTGATATAACTATATACACCATTAATGTTTTGTAGATTTGCGTATTGTGAATCTATATCTTTTATAAATTTATCACTAACTTAAAATATAAATCAACTGTTTTATGTTCATTGACATGACTGTTTTTAATTTCAAATAGAAAATTTAGTGATGTATCCCTCTCTGGTTTCGCGAGTAATAATAGCTCAATATGGTAAAACTTCAGCACAGCATGCAACACAGTATGATTGGTTAACATCGTGAAGGGGTCTTTTGATTACATTTCAAAATTTCACAATTTTATTGATTCTTTCATTGTGGCTTTAAAAATTTTATAAGTATTTTAAGCAACAAAAACTCATTTTTTTCATTATTTAATTTTTGACTTATAAACAATTCTTTCTTTTATAAAATTAATAAAGAGATTAACTTTTAGAGTACCGAGATTGAAAGAATGAGATCCCTCTTAAAAATGCGTAAAAAGTTACATATTATATTGTAGATTGAACATGTATAAATGATGTTTCGGTCATGGTTTGAGTCAGTAGACTATCTTTTGGATGCTATAGAAGTTAAATTAGGATTTTAATATATCAAAGTTACTAAATAGATAATTATTCGAAATTTTAATTTTAACAAATATGATGGGTCAAAGATAACAGCTAAAGCGAAGTCAAAGTTCCTCTGATACGGTAAAATGATGAACAATAATATAATTTAGAATTTAGGAAAAGTTAACTTTCCGGAGAGTTTTGACAGGAAAAACATAGAAAAATATTATGTAGATATATTTATGTAAAAATTTGATTTATTGATATTTACTACGCAGCTTATCGTTTACAAATAATAAATGCTTACAATATATATATTCATAGTCTTATTTCTTTATAATTAATAAATCTAATAAGCAAATGTATTGATACGATTGATTTAACAATCAAATAAATAAGTTGAAATTATGTATGTTTTAAATAATTGTATGAAATAAATATCGTTAATGACATGTGTAAACTACTCGTGAAATTCTTAAAGTATCATTAAAACTTTAATTTCTCTAATTACTTAGTTTTATCTTCCACGGGATCTGCCTCTGGTTCTACCTCACGTCGCGGAAAGTAGGTATCAATACCATCTTGAACAAGATTCGATACCATTTTTAAGTTTTCTGAACTCATGTAGTTACGTACGAGCGGGCCCACCTTTTCCTTCACCGACTAAAAATTAGAAGAGGAAATTTATTAATTTTAACATTAAAACGTATCTTTTACGTAAGAAATCATATATCTATTTGTTCACATAATTTGTGGAAAAAACAAAATTTTTATATACTAATGAGATAATAAACGTTATAGAAATCGGTTTCGTCATATATGCAGAAACAACATATTTCTTTTCACATTATAAGAAAAGCAATCGATTTACAGACTTTTTAAATACACGTCATGCTCATAGATTAAATTTTCAAAACCTCCATATAT
>JAPYZA010006724.1:0-11165 GCA_030522685.1 Eupelmus azureus
GATTGTGGAAATAAATGTGGGCTGTTGTTTTTACTATCATTTAGATTATCGAGAAAATTGAAAGATAATTTAGAGTAGGTAATGGTCTGAATAAACTCGCCCCATTCTACTTATGATCTTCAGACCCACCTCAGTTCCAATCCATAATTACTATACATAAAACAAAAAAAAATCATCTTATCTAATTATCCATCAAACCTTCGATGAAAAATTACACAAAACGACTCAATCATCGAAAAAACAAAATTATCTAAAATCATAAGCAAACTCTCGCCGCACTCTTCTCATATCTTTACAAGAAAAGCAACTGTATTAAAAAAATCATATATACTCCTATAAATACGTCGGCGCTCACTCACCGGTGAATATCTTCTTAATTAAGAGCGGCCGGTCCCCAAGCGGACTGTCGCGGCGCGCTCACTCACCGGTGAATATCTTCTTAATTAAGAGCGGCCGGTCCCCAAGCGGACTGTCGCGGCCGCCTTCGAGGCTGAAGCCGAGGCCCGCGCCGTCCTTGTACATCGCCACCATCAAAGGCGGACCCCACGCTGTGTTCTCCGCCACACCGTTTGTCTCGTATCCTGCATCAAAGAGAGAGAAAAGCATTTGTAGATTTTTATTTTGTTTTTTTTTTTTTTGCAAAGCTCGGTTGCCCCGGGATGATAAAAGTCGCTATTATCGGGGTTTTTAGTAAGGTGGATAAGGGGGGGGGGGGTAGACTGGTTTGGCGTAACTGTGGTTTAATTAATTGCGATCACTGGGTAGCTACTTTTTTGTTCGATTAGATATCTCTCGTATCGGAATTGATTTTTCCTTGCTGGATAGAAATTTCGAGTAATGAAGTGCGTACGGGATTTTCTGGAAATTAGATTCGAAGTTTATCTTGGTGAAGTGCTTTTCTAGAAATGGTTGCTATTTTGATTTTTTTAGAAATATTCTTGCTTTGGGAAATTAAGAACCAATTAGGTAAAACGACAGGAAATAGCATTCGCTGAAATATATCTCTGCTGGCTGTACTATCACGACTGTTTCTACTGTTGTTTTTGTTCGATTATACGCAAGAAATACATTCACATAATTTATCCTAATTTATAATTAGCAAACTAATTAAAAAAATCGAATCATTCAACATTAAAACAAACTATAATTCATACACTACGATCGCAAAACCCACAATCACCCTTACAAGAACCACCCAGAATCTCAATCAAAAACTCCATCAACCCACCTTCGACGATAGTCTCAACACTCTCAGTGCGCGACCTCAGCCTGGCCCCGCCTGTCTCGTCGAGCTTGGCCCTGGACACAACCAGCACGACCTCAGAGCGCGGCTGCTTGAGCACAGCTAGGCTCTCGCGGTGGCTGAGGCCGCGCATACTGCGACCGTTGATGCTAAGGATCCGATCGCCCCGCTGCACGCTGCCGTCTCTGTCGGCGATCGAGTGGGCCAGCACTCGGTGGATCGTGATTTCCTTGGTCTCGCAGTCGACGCCGCCGGCCAGGGTGATGCCGACGCTGCCCGAGGGATTCTCCTTGTGAAGAAGGACCACAACTACGTCGTGGCCGCCTGTGGAAGGAAGATGGGGAGGGTGATATTAACGTGGTTGGAAAGGTTGCACGAAAGAAATTGGAAAGGTTGATTTGTCATTGTTTAAGTTAATTTTAGTTTATTTGGTGAACGTACGCATGGAGCCGAGCGAATATAGTTTTGATTGAATTATAGGTATACTTAATGTTAAAAAATTTATACTAAAAGTTACATGGATTTATAGGTGCGTATCATTGATTCCAATGAGTTTCGAACATATCGTTCGATTAATGCGGCCAAAAATTTAAGATCCGATAAAACGGATACCGTTATAACAAGAGTGTAATATGGAGAGCATTAATGACGATAAGGGCCGAAAACAGGTTTTTATTTCACAAGCCGTAAAAAAATTATACTTTGTATCTCGTAAAAAAGGTATCTTCGGAACGAATTAAATTTTTACGATCGGCGGTTTTATGCTGATGCCGCATTGTTCAAATCCTTGGTCATTTCATCGTATTTCAAGACACTGTAATTATTTCATTTATTACGAAAATATTTTATGATAAGCATCTAATGATAAGACATTCCCCATAAATTTGTTTGTCTAACAATTCGTTTAATTAAACAAAAGATTTTATTTTATAAACAAGCAAATCACAAAAATTATAAGCAAACCGCCATTCGTTATTTTCCTTAGCTTGCAGCCCTATTCCATAAAAGAAATCGCTCTCTTTCATCACTTCGCGAACCTCTAAAAGAAAACCTTCCATACCCCACCTATCAAATGCTGATTACTTACGTACATCACGCCGCGCCAACAATTAAAATTCAACCTGCTCATGTATCCCCATCACAAAAAAAAATCAAAATCAATTTCTCTGAAGCTATAACCGTTCGAACAAAAAAAAAGAAAAAGCAAGAGTAGATAAATCGAATCGATATAGGCGAGCATATATTGGCTCCTCGCAGCGTTACTAACCTCTGGGCTCCTCGAGATTGGCCTCCTCGACCAGTTGAGCGAGCTCCTGCTGGGATATGAGGCTGGTGCTGCTAGCGAGCGAGCTGATGCTCCCAAATTGCTCGCCGCTGAAGCGTTCCTGGTCGGTTGCCTCGCAGCCTGCGGCCATCACTGGCCTGATGCTATCCTCGGCGCTGCTGCTGTCTAGGCTCGGGAAGCGATTGTGCGCCGATGTGGAGTTCTGGAGAATGTATTTTTTTAGTGTATTGGTTGGGGGATGGGTACGGTTTGGGTAGTTTGTATTGATTGGTAGGGTTGTGAGAAGTACAGTAATAGAATTAAGTAATAAAATTAAGAGACCAATAAAATTCCATTAATTCTATTGGATTCAATATGTGCATTTTTCTTATAGAACCGTAAATTATTATTGATTCGTTACAACTTGTGATGCTACGTTATTTTAAAAATCTTCATATTTTACTTTTCGAATTGAAAGAAAATAGCAAGAAATATAATTTTCGATAAATTCAGTCCCTTTACTAACCAATTGTCCTCCCGGCGACGATGTGCCACTGGACGACTGACTCAGCTCCGTCTGCTTCTCAAATACCCTCTTCATGTCCGTGACGCTGGCGCTTCTCCTGCCCAGGTTCCTTGGCATCGGTATCTTCGAACTGACGGTCTGTTGCTTGCCACCATTCTCGCAGCTCTCGATCGGCTGCTCCTCAAGCTTACCGTTGCTTTTGCTCAGTGCTGGGATCCTCGATGGGAAGATCTTCTCCTCAGACCAAGAGTCTGTGGAACTAGATCTACGCACCACCGGTCGCTCGATCGCTCGACTCGGTGAGGCGAACGACCCGCTGATTATGCCGTTCTTCTCTGAGCTGACGCTCTGGCTGCGCGGTAACTTTGAGTTGCCGGTTTCAGCTTTCACTGCCAGGATGTCCTCCAGGCTCATCTGGCTCTTCAGCTTGCCGTAGCTAGTTTCCTCCACGTGAATGGCAGATCTGTGAATAGCGATTGTAACGTGAAGTACTTACCGATCCTTGTTAAGTCGGTGTATATGTGTTTCGAATTGTATGCTTAATACTAACCTTGATCTGCTCCTAGTCGTTAATACTGTGAGAAGATCGCTCTGTTCTTCGGCCGACTTTTTTAAGCCGAGGGTCGATCTCGATTTGGGCCTGACAGCCTCGATCAGGTCAGCTTCGGCTGTCAGTACCGTCGCAGTTGCTGGGCTCTGCTCGTTCAGTGTCAGTGAAGACTTGCTCATGAAATTACGTTGTGCGCCATTACTCAGAGTCTGGCTGGGCAAAGTATCGCTCTTGTTTGAATAGTTGTTGCTTAGGCTTCGCAGCTCGGCTCGCACCCACGATTTCATGTCGTTTGAAGGCTCCAAAGACTCCGGTTTTGGTGGTCTGCTTGTCGCTGTTAGCGGGGGGTGAATGATATAGAAGGATTTGTGAGTATGGGAGAAATGAATCTATTGAATTAAGGTAATGTTAAACCCTCTTTGTAACTGACAACACAGGAACCAATTTTTTTTTGCATTTAATTTCAAATGAAGAGGAACGTTGCAGTAGAGAAGAACAGCGTAATGTTTTATAGTAAAATTGAAAGTTGAATAAAAAAAGGAAAACGGGTTTATAGCCGAGTCTGTGTGCGTTGTTATCGAATAAAGTCTTCGAAGTTATTAATGAGATTTCATGAGACAAAAGATAGTATTACAATAGTAATACATCAGCTAATCAATTAGGAATTCTAAACAAGTCAAATCTGATAAATTCAATGTCAAAATATCAGTAAAAATAACTTACGTATTGGAACGCTCTTGGCTTGCGGGATGATGCTCCTTTTTGGTGGCAACCTCGGCTGCGGCTGTTGTTGCTCCAGCTCTTTATCAAACTTCTCTTCTGCCACAACATTCTCCGTGATCTCGATGTATGCGATCTTAATTTGCGGTTTGGTACAATCCGTAGCGCCATTCGTCATTCTGTGGGCATTGACAAATCCACTACCTCCATTCTCCTGCTGTCCTGCCGCTATTTGCTCCTCCTCATCGTTAAACTTGCGTTGAATGAGCGGCGAGCCGTTGAGATCCCGTCCGCTACGACAACGTGCGCTGGCCAATATATTCTTTCTATTGATAGCTTCAACACTTTGGGGCTTGAGGACGCGTCTAGACAATGAATCACTGGACTGGGATGAGCCACCTGAAGTTAGGGTGGACGATCCGCTACACGAGGAGTTTGTCTCGGTGCTGCTCGAGCGCTTGAGCAGCTGACGTTGGGGGATCTGCGTGATGCAACGGTCGGTTGTTACCGACTGCTGGTACACCGGCTTCTTGTCCGGTGTCGAGAAGCTGCGTTCGAAACTCGATCTGTAGCAGGTCTTCTCGGGTGTAGTTAAGCCGTTGCTTCTGTCCGTAAGGATGAGCTGTCCTCGTGGTGGCTGGTAGTGTGGTTCAGATGATAAGTAAGAGCGTTCTGATGAAGAAAGGGTTGAGCGGTCGGAGGGCACCGGTGACATAGGCGGACTAAAGCCACGCGATATGCTGCTCTGGGAGCTGCTTACCGCTGAATCATTGTCCGAATCGTCGTACTCGTTCCTGCCGATCTTACGATTATTACTATTATTAAGCTTGGGTTTCGGCAAGTGGTTTTCGGGTGAACCTCCTCCGCTTGAGGATACAAAGTCGAAACTATAGTCGCTGCGCGTCGGGCTGCATATGCTCTCGAGGCTTTTGGGAGCCTCCGAAGCTGGGCTAGTCAACTGGCTACTGTTCTTGGAGCTGCTACTGCCGTTGCTCGTTGCATTGCCGTTCGTTTGCTGGGAGCTGCCGTAGACTGTCAGACTTTTACGCTTGAATGCTGGGGAGTAGCTCGAGAGGATCTTGGGAGCCGGCATCTTGAAGGTGCCGCTGCTGGCTCGCACCGATGAGCTTACTGTACTCGCGTTGCTGGCAAGGGAGCTCTGGGATCCCCATTTGTCCTGAATATTCGAGCGCGGTACCTGCGAAAATTAGGGTTAAGTTTTTAGTTTTGTTATTATCTACAATATTTGTTTACTTGGCTAATTTTGCCAATTGTAAAATTAATTCATGGAAATTCAAACCTAATAAACTCGTGCTGAAAACGTAATTGACATCTCTCACCTGATTAATCAAAATCGAATCCCGTGACTTGATCTCCGGCAGGTCGATGATGGGCTGATCTACCGGCAATGCGTCTCTCTCCGGTATGACCAAGCCTCTCAACTTCGAGATGCCTTTTCTCCTCTGCTCAATCAGCTGACTCAAACTGCTCTTCCTGGCGTCATCACTGGGTCTCTTGAACGTTGAGGCCAGTGAGTTCGTCCTCGCAATACTGGGCGTAGTACCGCTCATTAACTCGCTCGACGTCTGCAGCCTGTCCACGGCTAAAGGACTCGAGCCCGAAAAGCTCGTGGCTCTTATCAAACTGTTCTTGGGTGGTGATGAAGCAGTCGTCGCGTCAAAGCTCTTATTGGAACTCATGTACACCGATCCGTTTGTCTTTGCGGTAGCCGGTTGGTTCTTGTTCAGTTCGAAAGAGCTCTGAGCTCGTTCGGCTGGTTGTGGTTTATCCTCACCGAACACGTCGTCGGACGATTTGTGCTTGGAGAGCCGCCTGCTAGTCGGAACAATCGGGGTGGGGAAAAGCGGAGCCTCCAAGCTGCTCTGAGACGAGAACATGGCGATCTTATCCTTAACCGACTTCTCGGATCTGTTATCCTGGCGCCAGTGGTCCGATTTGTTACTGGCAGGCGGGCCTGTAAGCGGAAGCGGCGGTGGAGGACTCGCGTTTGAATCTTCGTTCGAATCCTTCGGATAGTAGGCCGCGATCTCGATGCTCTTCTCCATCACGTGGCTGGGGATGGTTTTCTGCGAGTTGTATAGCGAGTAACTACCGACGACCACGGAGTCCTGGAAGCGAGGCTCGGCCAGACTCTTGACAACGTGGATAGTTTTGTCACTGGGGTGGAAGGAAGTGCTGGTGGTGTCAGGCTGGTCAGTCGGTTTTGTTACATACGGTTGGTACTGTTGGCTGCTGCTCGTGGTGAATTCGTGGTACGCCGCGGGAAATTCATCCCCATCTGGGGGCAGGCGCTGGCCGCCACCTCCGCAGTTCTCCATCCTACCATTTACCGAGCCTGGAACAGAAGGTGAGAGTTGAATTTTAGTTGGGGTTTGGAAGATTGAAGTTTTTTTGTGACAATGATTAATGACTGGCTAATTGATACTTTATAATATGCTCATTCACAATTCAAAACCGCGGGATATATGAAATATTTAAAACAAGCGTAGGAATATGAAATAAACACATTTTTTGTTATTGAAGTAAGTTTTTTGATACTTAGTAGCTCTTTACACATTTTGCAAAGTTCTTAAATGCAATTAATGTCCTCGCATAAGAATCAATTTTTGAATTTGACGACAAAACAGTATAAATATAAACCTCGAATTACTAAAAATAATCCGGCAATCAACGAAAGCCCACTACTGCTATATTTTGTCCTCAAAAACCAAAACCCCGCTACGTATCTAACTTTCCTCAACCTCCTAACAACCAAGATCCTGTCTCCCATCAGATCTCATGCAAATCTCACATCCTCTCGACTTCACACCCATAATCACAGTAACTTCATCCCCCTGCTCGCAAACTTTAACACTCCTCAGCCACTTATTTCTTCAAAAGAAAAAACGACCCCACATCCGTCTCCCATAAACCCAGCAGCCAACTCCCCGTCGCCTCTGTTTAAACGAGCCTCGTATAGGTATATACCCGCACGAACTATTTTACATCCGGGCGCTCGTACGCGCGACATCCGGCTACTGTACGCTGTGTCTTCGAAATACACAGCCGCGGCGACGCGAAGACGGCGCGCATATATCCGGACTTCTCTTTTTTTCGTGGCGCGACAAGTCGAATTACCCGCCAAGCGGAGGAAAGTATATATACATACATACACGGCGCAGCTGCTGCGATTCGCGTCGATTGGTTTTTCGACAAGTATCAATTGAATTTGTAAGGTGCTGATGGAATGGAGGAGGGTGTATTGATGAGGGTTTTGGGTGACAAAGGAGCGGAGGAGGGTTTTGTGCTTGACTTCCGGCCTGACGCGGTGTGAATGGGCGTGAGGTTTGCATTTACGTATAAAGCAGGTGTTAGTAATGTTTTTCTTATTTACGAATAGGATACTTTGTCGCTACTTGATTTATTTCTTACGTGAAAAAGTAATAAAATCTTTGTAAACAATATTATGATCGAATAATAGATTTTACTTTCACGTACGAAACCTTTAATTCCACGTGAATAAAGTATATTTGATGATGTAGAGAATCACCCCACATCCCGAAATTCCACACCTCAACGGTTGTCGCGTCCACTATTTACCCAACTTACATCGTACACGAGCACGAAAGCACTCCAAACCCAAACACACATTTCGCTCGTAATTTCCCGATTACAGTTACGCTACATACTGCGCCTTATACATACGCTGTAGCCAACCTGCACGCACGCACATCCATTTATATACTCGCTCTACCGCGCAAAGTCTTAATCTTCCCCACCGTCCCAATATACCCCCTGTCTCTACATGCCCCTCGGTATAAACTCGAAAGAAGAAAAAAATAAGACCGATATTTCCGCGCGCGTTAAATCAGCGGCAAATGAGTTCTTACTCATCCCACGTTATAAGAAGACCGCCCGATTTATGCGGCGCGCCGTGCGCTCTCTGCCTTATTCTGTTATCCCGCTGCGCGCGTATTCAGAGCTTTCTTTGCTTAGCCCGGGAAGGGCTCAGTTCAAAGAGAGAGACGTTTGCTCGAGCTTGCTTTTGCTTTCTTTCATTTCGGCCAAGATTTGGGGCTCGCGGGAGCTGTCTTGTAGGGAGAGGAGTGGTTCTGATTTAGCCTGGAGGGGCGGGAGGGGTTGGCGGACGGAAAGATTTTTTTTTTAAGTTTGGAAAAATTTACGATAAGAGCGCGTTTAATGGGTACGGGGAGTCGGGCGTAAATTAAAAGAAGTGACTTTTTCAGAAATTACGAGTGAGCTTGTAAATATTTTTACGAAGATATTTATGCGCGCGCGCTTGATTATCGCGTATTTGTTTTGGGAGAGAGGAAGAGCGTATTATTTATGTATGGTGTACGGTTTCGAGTACAAGAACCGAGTGCGCTTCTCGTGATTCATCCGTTACAAGATTATAATAATAAGTAGATCAACAATTACTCAATTTAAATAAAACCAGCGCACGATAAACGGCAAAAAATATTATTGAAATATATACAGTAAGTATTGAGTAATAATTGTGTATTGCAAGCCAACTTGATATCGTGTAAATTCTTAATATTAAATCAAGTACATTGTTTAATTCATAAAGAATTATGAAAATATACATTATACCCCTTAAGGTCGTGTTCTCGTACAGCTATTTTATAAACGACATTAATGATATTAACGGCCTGTACCTAATGGATGCTGGTCGCGTAATTACAATATCCAAAAGCCGGGAATCATCAATAAAGTCAATCGCTACGAATAAACATTACTCGGCCAAAAAATTATATCACTCGTAAATTTTTTCCAATATTCACGTAACCACACACAGTCCATTGAAAACTCTTATTCGCTTTAAGAATACTTTAACGACTCAACTGCAATTCAGTTCGACGAAGTCACTATCCTCGCATGAAATGCACTCCGCGGCGCGTAAAAATATTTACCTTGTGATGATTTCGGAGCGTTCGCGAATTTTTATTATGACGAGAAATTCTTTTTCGTGCAGGCGCCTTTTATAAATGCTCGCTCTTTCGCCGGTTGTTTATTCTTGGACGTGCGGCGTTTTATTTAATGACACTTTTTGTTTTAATTGCGCACTCGGTCTGGAATTTCCCGCGGATTGTTTATTGTTTCAATGCATATACTCGTAAAGCGGGCTAATTCATTTTTATATTGAGGCTGAACGCGTTGCATTTTTTTTTTTTTTTTTTTTTAATGAGATGAGGATGAAAAAATGCTGGTTGTGATTGAAGTATCTTTGGTGATTGTGGATTCGGTTTCGAAGTTTGCGGAATGATTTTTGGAGCGCTTTGATGTCGGTTAATCAGCCGTTAATTTTTCGATACACAATTAAGCTCTGTGTTTTTGTATTTTGGAGGTTTACCAGATATTTTGTAATAACGGTTATTATGATTGGTGTAATAATAATAATGTGAGTTTCCATGCGGTGATTTAAAGTATTTTGGCACGTGATTATAAATGTAATCTGCAAATTAAATGAAAGGATTTTTATAATAAAAAATTAATCATGTTTTTTAATCGTTTTTAATAAGCTTTCAAAGTTTTAAGGCTTCATATCTTAGTAATCTTAATAGTGTGTTAAAATGTTAGTGATCCTTTTATACTTAAGAATTATTATTTATCGATGTAAATATTTGAGTCATATAAATTATTCAAAGCATAAACTCTTAAAAAATAGCTTTTAAAAGATTTATATCAAGAAAGTACCTTCTTATATACGTACTTGTATCCCTGTGTAATATGTTTTATCTTTAAACAGTAATTAGACATGCTCCAATCTTTATTTCGTTTTACGATATAAAGATAAATAATTTATAAAATTACTCACAAATAACAAAAACATTATTTTTTCTCAAAAAATTATACATTATCACAATAATTTATAAATTTATTAATCACAAGTCAAACAATCATCACCCAATACTAACAAAGGCACATCCACGCAAAACACTGCTAAAGATCAATCCCCACTTAAAAAACGCCACACATTCAAAACCATAAAATCCAAGCCAATCGACACATCTCGATCGCATTAATTATAAATAGCCAATCATCCACATCATCGTACAAAGCGGCTACACACACAGCCGCATATCCCGCCTCTCT
Source organism: Eupelmus azureus (assembly GCA_030522685.1). Taxonomy (NCBI): domain Eukaryota; kingdom Metazoa; phylum Arthropoda; class Insecta; order Hymenoptera; family Eupelmidae; genus Eupelmus; species Eupelmus azureus. The sequence continues at coordinate 10,421 of JAPYZA010006724.1, forward strand.
CTCTCTCTCTCGGCATTCCCGCACGCCGCGAAAACTTCTCGGAACTCGCCTATGCGCGCGCAACCGGAAATCCAGGGACAATTACGTATATAACACTCGCCTATGCTTCTCCTCGCGAGCTCAGCCGCGCAAATGACGCACGCACCGATTGACAGACACTCTCGGCCATTCAAAGCTCTTATCGTCTCTCTCGCGAAGCTCCGTGAATATATATAGGATCGCAAAAAAGATGAGCTTCCGAAACGCGGCCGCGAATATGTTTATGTGGGACAGTAGGGAACTTCCGCTGGATGTACAGACACACCCGATGACGAATGCATGATTAGTGGGACTCTGATCGTGTTGAGTGGTAATTGTTGACTGTGAGAAGTGGATTCGCGGAATCGCGAGAGCAGCTGGATGGGTAATGACGCTGGGCTTTAATGAGCGATGATCGATGTGGCTTCTGCAAGATCGTCTGGTTTGCTGAAGTGGATTGTTGAGCTTTCGGCGTGGATAAAGAGAGGATTGAGTGTCGGGACGGGTGATGAGGATTATTTTTGCTACTGGTATGAGTGAGCGGTTCGGGCGGTTTGAAAAAATTAATCGCTGGATTCTTGGATGGGTGTAGGTTTTAAACGTTGCGTTTACGGAGATGCGGAGACGAGGAAAGAAAAAATAATTGTCGTGAGCTTGCTGATCTATTGGAGTTAACTGCACTGTTATATGATCACATTATTTTTAATGGGCGTCTTCTGGAAGCAAA
>JAPYZA010006726.1:40-18130 GCA_030522685.1 Eupelmus azureus
CCATAGCCAGTTTTGAGCGGCATTCTAAACAAATCATCCTGGTCCAGGTCGACCGCCGAGTACACACTTGACGAGTAATCATTGTAACCTGCATAAATGTCGTTACTCTCCACCGCCGCCGTCATGATTGCAAAAGCTCTTTTAAGCGTTGATCACTTGATTATCGCGCTCTGTATGAAAAAATATTTTAACGTTTCATTTGACGAATCTTTATGCACTTTTAAAAATGTGTTCGCAGCGAAAACACCGATGCAAGTATGAAATGTACATTTTCGTAAATAAGCGAGTAATGATGGAATGATCCTTTGTTGTGAATATTGTCTGCATGGAAACGCGCGCGAGACGCACGCGCGGTGGCTTTTCACATAATTTATGAGAAATGAAAGTATATGTATACGTAGGTATACGCGCTCAAAATGTTAATGCAGCAACAATCGTAATTGAAGCTTTGTATAATTAAAAAAATAAAAGTAACAATTTATTATTTCTTCTCATTTGTGTATTAATTTTTATTGATTCTTTTTTTAATTCGATTGAGTAAATATATTTGATTTACAAGTTTATTTCTCGTGAATCAATAATATGAAATATTAAATATTACTGCAATAATTATGAATTATTTCATGTTTCATATCCATTATAAATGTTTACTGCAGAATGCTATTATTACATAAAATTCAATAAATAATTAAATTGACATTAGAATTCAAATAAAAGCCGCATAATTTAGCCGAAAAATGAAATACCACATTTCGGAAAATCGCAGCGAGATTTCATATCAAAGGCAAACTAAGGGAAAGCAAAATCAGCCACGCCCACTTTCCATCACCAATATCCCATCCAATCTCACGTCTCGATTTTCCAAGTAATCAACCTACGCGCCGAGCTTGATCCCGCACATTCAACTGTGAACGCTCGGTATGCTGGACACGAGCGCGCACTAGCCGATCGTTGAATTTGCGATTTTCGTAAGTCGAGCGCGAGAGAGAAGTCTTTTTTTTCAATTACCGGTATCGTGATTCTGCTTTCCATAAAGATCATCTTGAGTGCAGCTTTGGAAATTTTTTTCTTACCAACATCAATATGAGGGACCAGTTTGTCTCGTTTCCGCGTTCCCCTGTAAGTAATTAAGTTTTATTACAGAAAAAAATAATTTATCATCATTAGCATGTATTTTCGCTACAGCGGGCCGAAAGTGCAAACTTCCCGTTTTAACGTTACATGGAAAGTTGATAATTTCGGCCTCGCAGCAAAAAATAGTCGCAACACGAAGGAAAAGAAAACTACTCCATGGCACGTGTTTTCCACCCTCGCCTTCGAATCGGGAGTAAATTTACACGTACTGTAATGCTAGTTAATTCTTTCCCATCCTTGTTGCTTAATTTACTATATAATTCTAAGCTCAACGATTCGAGGAATGTCATGTAAATATTAGCTTATTAGTAGCTCGCAGTTACATTGATTCTTGTCTCATTCATAAGATTTTTGAATTTATAGGAAATATTTGTGGAATTTTATTTGCAGATTTCGTTCAATTATTTAGAGAAAAATCAACAAAGCGGCTTATTTAAATAATAAGAAAATACTAATGGCATTAATTATTAAAATTACACAATTTTTTATTAAATTATTATACAATATGATTCAATTTTTATATTAATTTTAAGTATGATTAAATCTCTAAAAGAATATGTCGATATAGTAATGCTAAAATTTTAATAAAAAAGAATGATTATTTTCCTCCATAATTTGAGAATTATTTAATTTAAATTGATTTAATTTGATCAAAAGAAACTCGAGAAGTTAAATAATTCTCGAACTTTTTGTTATTGTTGTAATTATTATAATTATTTTGTCAGCTAGTCTAGTTGGCTGGCTAATAAAATCTCACTTTAAAAACAACAAAATTGAAGAATTATTTTTTTCAATTTAAAGTAAAAAGATATAATTTCATTAATTTTATATATTAAAATCAAGAATGCAAATTAAAAAGAGAATCTTTGAAGACATATGTCTTTTTATTAAGAGTTAAATTAAAAATAAGAATTAATTATACATTATAAAATTTTACAATTATAGAGACCTGGAATAAAAGATGCTGATGTCAAAGAAATCAAAGACATTATAAAATCATGTATATTGTCACAAAAAGGCGGTGTCCCACTGATTTCTTTGCGGGGTAAGTATATAGTCACATTATCGATCACATTTAAACTGGATAATATTAAATATAATATGCCAGATGCTTTAATGACTTAGTATTCAATGGTTTTAATTATTTATACCAAAAATGAATAAAATATATTTTATATTATTTTCAAGATACGTTAAATATTAATTTTATAACATAATTTCAAAAATTATCCAGAATGATATTACGTTTAAATAAAGTTATGATTGTAATCCTTAAATTACATTTTTTAAGTATAACGATTTTTATATTGATGCAGATGAATATAAGGCCCTGACGGAAGAGGATATTCCATTTTTCAAATTAGGCTACAACAGTCTTTTCCATCTCTTACGAGACATTCCCGAAATTAAATCGTCTCGCAATGAACTGGGCGAGCCCGTATTGGTGGTTGAGCAAAATTCAAAGACGAAACACTTACATGACATGATAAAAAAGCAAAAAGATCCCAAGACTTACATGGTTTGCTCTTTTATTCATTAAATAGACTCTTTCAAATATACGAAGCGCAATAATAAATAAAATTTTCTTACTTCTAGAGCCAACCAAGAAGAAGGACAGAGAAACGTGATAGGAGCAAACGTAATATTTATTATGATACAAAAAGAATTCTATCTTCAAAAAATGAAAAGCCTGTGAAGCCAGCTGTTGACAAGACTGAAAAAAAGACTACAGTGGAGCCACCAGAAGACGAATTGTTTGGTAAACCTATAATAAAGGAGGTGTACGATTTTGAAAATAGAAGGGTGAGTGTAACAGAAACTATTACATATGTAGTTGAAATTTATTTGTAATTTTTTAAATACGTTAATTATCTATTTAGTCAACATGCACTGATCCAACTGTGGGTTCTTCCCAACTTATTGGAGACGATTATTTCCTCCAGTTAGCCATAAAATATGAGTTGGGTCCATTAGTACGAAAAGACCGTGAGTATCATGTTCTAATTTACAAAACTTTTGCAAAATTTTTGCAAAACAAGTTTCAATAACTAAATATAAAATCAAATTTTGAAATTTCAGACAAATCAGCGATAGCGTGCGGTACCGTTCAATCCGGACTAACCATCCGAAAAGCCATCGACAAATTGGCTAAAATAAAAATCATGTCTAACAAGCTGGTTATAAATGTTGGTACAGTTGATCTCTATTGCGTAAGTAGACAAATTTGATTAGTATAGACACTTTAAGTTTATTATAGTCACATTGATCTATAGATTTCATCAATTAATCTTTATAACAGTTTTATGATAATTATTTTAAAAGTTCCGTAGTTTAGTGTTTATTTGGATAGTATAAGTAAATTTTATTAATCAAATATTACATTGTTTTTTATCACCATGTAAAAGATCTAAAAGAGTTTCTTATAAAATTATCTATGCTAAATGCAATGATAAACGATAAAATGTTAAACTTTCGACACGTTTATTGAAGAATTTCTCATTAAATCATTCTAGCGACGAACTGAGGAAGAGTTAATCCATGATTATATCCACCTATTGAATACATTGCGAGACAAGTATGGTTATTCAAACAACCAAATAACTCTCTGTACACTGCCTCCAATGGGAAACGTCGCGGTCTTTTGTCAAACAAAAACTTACACATACCACGCCTTCTTCAACAGCTGGCTAAGGGATTTCGCAAAAAATAATGAATACAAATTACTGGACTTGCATCAGGAATTCTCAGACGAAAATTTGTTTATTGATTACCAATATTTCCAGAGGTGAGACAGTATATCTTTTTTTTCAAAATTCTTTAATTATATTTGAAAAATAAGAATGATTGCCTGCATGTATATTTTAGTTTAAAACAAACAATTTTTTTTTAACTGCTCAATATAATATCGTTTTTTTTTTTTATCAGCGATGCCCGTATGGTATCCGGCACTATTCACCCACACGTGCTGTGGAATTATTGGGGAAGGCAGAAAACTATGAGGCTTCTTTTGAATCTAGAAAATAGTTCGACGGAATCGTAATAATAGATATAATTGTATTTTTATTATTTTATATGCGTTAATTAGATAGGTAAATGCAGCGACTAATCTTATATTATTTATTATTTTAATATTCAAATTATTTATTGTGTTGAGAGTTTGTAAATTTACTTAGTAACGTTTGAAATGTTTATTTAATAAAAAATGTTTTCTAATATTAAGTTAGAATGAGCTCAAATGAAAATAATAGTATTAAAAACTTTATAGTTTTACTATTATTATTTATTTATAATAGCTTATTTTAGAAAAACATTTTGAAATATGTCAGTCCCTAATATACAATTTATTTAAAATTTAACTCTTATACGCTCAGCTTAAATTTTTTGTAAATTCTACCTTTTTCAAACGTTACTAATTAATTCAATGTTGTCAACGTCTAAAACTTGATATATGATAAGGTAATTATATTTAGACATAATGAATGACGCGTTCAAGCGATTCGAATGTATCGTTGTTTTATAGGAATTCGGGCGATCTCTTATTATATTGCTATATAATAGTAATTACTTGTATATTTTAGTTTTAATACGTGTAAGCATGTTGTACATGTAATAATACAATTTTCAAATAAAAATCTAAGCATATGCAATTTAAGGATGTGCCAATAATTAATACATTTTTATCCATACATATTTGATTATTAAAATTTGTAAATCTTAAACCCTACTTATAAAGCTTTTAGAAGATGAAGTATATGATCATTTTTATTATAAGTATATGATTATTTAAGTATTTTTATTTTTCTTATAATTTCAATAAAAATTTAGTGATAAGTTATTATAAGTTCGTTATCAATTACCTCAAAACATCTGCTTCAACAGTTTGAATTTTACCGCCATTTCCAAGTGTGCGAATTATAAGATTCTAAAAATGAGCAGGCACACACGCTGACATTGTGCAGATAAAATAAAATATCTTATTGTTCATATATTTAGTACTTTATAAATCTTCCGCATCGAGTTTATTAAATTAACAAATTCATTTGCTTATTTAACTATTGGCGAAATAAAGTGTGAATGTCAATTTCAAACTGTTAAATGTACGCAAAAAATATAATGACATTTTAAGGTTAGAATATACAGTAAACAAAAGACATTTTAATAAACAAAAAAGAAACGTACTTGAATTTTAACAATTGACTTAAAAAGATGTTGACTCCAAGATTTGAATTGTCGCAAACAGAAAACGAAGTTACTATTGTTATACACGCACCATATGCAAACATTAAAGATACCGTGGTTCACGCTGATGGAAATGATTTTCGATTTTATTCTACTCCTTACTATTTAAGGTGAGATTTTTGCAATCCTGAAAAGTTAAATGAATGTAAATAAGATATCTAAGTATTAATAATTCTTTGTGTAGGTTAAATCTTTCAGGGAAAATAGAGGAAAATGATGCATCAACAGGTGATTATGAGTGCGAGAAGGGAGATTTTACATTAAAATTTTCCAAAGTTCATAAAGGTGAACACTTTGAGAATTTAGATATGATAACAACTTTACTAGCACCTGCTAAGAAAAAAAATAATTTAGTGCCTACCATAGAAGTAATTAGTATGTAAAAATTTTCAAGTTTTATAATTTATTATATTTATCAATAAGTTCTGAGTTACTAAAATTCATAATTTATAATATAGGTAACCCTTGTGCTGCCACTGATGAAAATGTTAATGAATCTAACTTAAAAAATAAAGATGAAGAAGAAGGCAATATTCTGGGTGATACTGGAGACGAATGGTATACAAAACAAAATCCTATGTCAGAGAGCGATGTCCACATATCTTTACATTCTCCAAAATATGGGTTTGCAAATAAAATTTCTGGAGCTTTACAAGCTTTTGAAGTAAGTAAATCTTGGATTACAGTTTAAAAATATGAAAATGTCTTTTTAAATGTATATCTTAAAATTGATTATCATTTGGTTATAGTTAATTTCAAATAAATGTACTAATATATGAGTATTGAATTCTACATTTCTTTTTTAGGATGCATGGATTAAAGAAATTATAGATTTGCCATCACCAGACAAAACTTTACCAGAAGATCGCAAAAAATTACGTGAACAGCATGAACTAGAAAGTTTCAATGAAGAGCATTATATGGCTGATTTAGTGGAGTCCGAATGTGTTGAACCATTTTTGTCATATAAGTGTGAATGGGAAAATCTCACAGAAGCAGATGTGCAACTAAATGATGAAGAGAAAGATTTACTAAAGGAATTGCCAAATAAGGAGTACTTACTTGATGAAAACGAAATTAAGATTGCATTATACAGTATGGTTGACATACTGTTTGCCAGCTGCTATAATTGTCGAACAACACTTGGGGAAAATACTGTAGAAAGTAGTTGGACGATAAATAAACTCAGCTCAACATTATGTTGGTTTCAGGTATGATTTTTATTTTCAAATAGTTTAACAATTAATTTTCTACTTAATACAAACATTTTTTTCATGTAGAGTTTTACAAATATGCATGATGTGATTTTGAGTAGCATAAGGAGATCTATATGCTATCCATTAGTAAGGAATTGGAATTTCTCAATGAAAGTTTTTCAAGATGTTAAAAAAATAATTAAATTAGGTAAATACAATTAATTAATTCAATATTTTATATATTACATAAATTTTACATAAAAGCTCTTATTTAGGTAAAAAATACATAATTAAACGCTTTTGTGAAATTCATTCCCTTTTCAATAACTCTTGTGAACCAAGATATATTTTGAATCAATTGTATATCAAAGATTATTTGGTATGGTTACAACAAGCACCCAATTCTAAAATAGAAGAACTTTATGTATCATTAGAAGATGTAAGTTTTCTATAAAAATCAATTTTATATTTTATTGTAGAGTTTATGAGTTATTTATAAAATTCAAAATTTCCTTTACAGGTAAATCCAATGAAGGAAGAACTAGGCTTAGATCTTGTAGAACTTGAAGAAGCTGCTTACTCTGTTCAAAATGAAGATTTAGTGATTGAAAATGAACTATATACTTTACCAGATGATTTAGAAAAACTCATTATAAATAATGAAAATAATCAGTATGTCATTAATACATAGAGTATTTCATAAGTATTAAGTAGTATCAAAATTTAACAATATTTATATTTTTAGAACATCAAATGGCGTTTCTCAGCTGACAAGTGACAGTGAGAGTGATTCAGATTCAGATAGCTCTTCAAGTTCAAGTTCGAGTAGTAGCACAAGTAGTAGCAGCTCCAGCAGTAGTTCCAGCAGTAACAATAGTAATATTATTCATACGAATAATAGTAGTAATAATAGTATACTTGATTCAGATGATGAACCCATTTAATTTTTACTAAACTAACATTCATAATATGGTACAAAGCTCAATTATTTATATAATATTAAAAACTAGGTAATGGTTTCAATAGTAACAGAATGATTATGACTGAAATGAAAAATTATTTTTGCATTAACAACTATTAAGTTAACAGATGAGTTACATAGCTTCCATTTAATATCGTTTATAGTGTATATAAGTTTTTTATAAAGGACTTTTGTTGTAAAAAATGAGTTAAAAATATGAATTTATAAAAAAAAATATTTAAAGAGTAAATATACGTATACTACATTTTTATTACAATATTTAATAAATTAAGTTTCTCTTCATTTAGCTAAGACATAATACAGCCATGGTAATAACTTGCTGTAATGAGCTATTAGTTTGCTTTTAGCTTCTTCGTCAACTAAGTCGACGTCTTCGTTAAAATCCGAATCGTAAACTTTTCCATTATCTAATTCTATTTCCTCAACAGGAATAATTGCTGGCCTTTCGTAAGGATTTTCTGTATTTCCTCTTCCAATGTCTTGGGATAAGGTAGTTGGTGTTGAAGTTAAATCCTCTTTAGTGTAACCTGTTTCTTGTTCTAAAACCTATTTGAAAATATTAAGTTAATAATTAGAATCGAGGAATTTCATTTTTAAACTTAAAAAGCAAATTAAATTTCCCTAAATGACTTTATAAAATGAAAATTTAATATAAATTTTGAAATTTTAAGAGTACAAATTCTGACATTTTTAACAATATTTTCCATTTTATTAGATATTGATATTCTTATTAAAAAATAAAAATTTGTTTATTAATTTGCATTATTACATTTTATAAATCTAAATTGAAAAGAACGTTTTTTCCTTCAACTTTTCCGTATTAGAAATTAAATTAAACTTACGAGTACATTGAATAAATAAAACGATTTATCTGAAAGTTTATATTGCCATAATTAAGTATTATCATTATTCTATTCTTAAAGCTTATTAATGTCGCCTCAGGTGAACAAACCACCACTGTCATCGAATATTCGGAAACTAAATTTCATTTTCCAAGCAATCGATCGGCAACATGCTCTGTAAACTTTCCAACAAAATTCAACTCGCATCTTCCCTAAACATCAACTCATACCCCGCCTCACCTGATCATCGTCCTCGTCGTCCTCCTCGCCACTCGACTGGGTATTACCGATCTGCTCATTGCCAAAGTTGCGCCAGTAATCAGCGACTTCACCGTAAAGCCCTGGACTCTCGTCTTTGCCGAAGGTCCGCCTGATCACAGCCTCGGACTTTTTACGCACTGGCTTGTGCTGCTGCTCCTCCGGCTTCGGCTCCTCGTCCTCTGGCCGCTGGGGCTCCAGGTGCTCGTGGTAGTCCGGCTGGCCTGTCTTGAGCACTAGGTATTCGTGGGCCTTCATCGAACGATCGCTGTACTCGTCCACGTGAGGCGCGCGCATTATTATGCGGATCGGGATCAGGTAGTCCGATTCCAGAGTGTTCTGACTCTCGTTACTTCCGTCCCTGTGGATGATGAATGTTTCGTTTTAATGTTTGTTTTCGACTCGTTAAATCTAGGGTACACTGGTGCGAATTTTCGGCATTAAAATATCCAAATGCTATAATAATAATTTTTTATAACTGAATAGATTTAAGTTAAAATTTATACATTATACATGTATAGCAGATTCCCGGGTATAAAGAGGGACTTTATTTCTACAATTCTAAGACAGCTATGATTGAAGCGAAAATTTCGGAGGAATTCTAATTATTGGAATTTATTTAATTTCTTATTAATAATAATGGAAAATATATATTGATTTTTAAGCAGTCTTCTTTTTTATTAATTTATCAGGGTGTCATTTTTGTTTGATTTCTTTTAAAAATTTTTAAATTTCGTTAATTTTTTTTTATTTTAGCACTTTCTCAGAGATGTGGTTAAATAATTTTATTAATTTTTATACAAGTTGCCATATTAATTCTTATAGAAGTTTTTCGGTTTAGTCGATTTTTATTTTATTTTCCCTTTTTTGTTTTCTTTTTTTTAACTGTTTTTCAAGACTGTCTTTTTTATTCTATGTAGTTTGTAACAAAATTTTTAAATAAAATTTTTTAGTATGAATTTTTATATTTTTTCTTAAGGTGTCCGTCTTATCCAAGAGACGCTAGATTTGTTAATTTTAAACACCTTTTACATTTTTAAACCTTTAAATGAAATTACAAAATCTTAACTCGCACTAGTATGCCATATTTATATGTGCCGGAATAAAATAGTCCGTTTGAGGGTATGAAGTAGTTTATCATTGATAGATATTACATTTTTTCGGGTTTCACGTCTAAAGTTTGTGTAACTATTTCTCAAATTTCAAAGAATTATATTATTTTTGCCCGGATTACACCGAACAGGGTGTGCTTGACGAAGGAAAAATGGAAAAAAATTCAATGCCCCAAGTGGGATAGTTTATCATTGATAGTTTAAAAAATTACTTAAACGTAATAAATTAACAGGGTTTTGTTTTTTTTTCTGCTGTTTGGCCGAGGAAGAGTTGTAACAGAAAAACATTTTTTGACATACAAAATTTAAATAAAATAATATCTTTAAATTTTGTACGTTATACATGTATTCTTAGTCAAATACACTATGTTTTAAAAATGTCCGTGTGGATGTGTATCTCTATGTGTTTTCTTATATCTCTAAATTTACTTCGTCGATTTTAATGTACAAAAACTCATTTTTCTTTAAGGTTAAAAAAATCGTTAGGAAATATCGTTATAAATTAAAAGTTTAAAATTTTAAAATAAATTAAAAGCTTCGTTGTTAAAGTTGTCTTGTTTTTCGTTAAAGGTGGTATGTCATTTTATATTTGTCAATTTTCTAGACATTTTTTGATGGATTTACGATACCATCAATTTTTTTTTCGCTTTTCTTTTCTCGAAAAAAATTTTTCATAAAGAATGTACTTAAATAACTGTCACCAAAATCCTTTTCTAAGCCAAATATGTTAAATGAGAAGAGCGGCTTAAGAAATATTTTGTTATTGGTCGTACGTGCAAAATAACGTATTGTATAGAATAGACAAAAATATAATAATTAAGTGATATTGTCTTCGAACGTGCGACAAACACGGTCTCACGGATGACTATATAAAATAATTCCCGAGGCGCTAATCCTCAGGGCGGCGCTGCCGCCACTCCTCGGCACAGATGCGTTGTGCCTCGGATTTTATGACAAAAGGGCCCAGCGTCGGGCCCGATGATCGACTTGACCTCTCGGTTTACGATGAAGAGGCGCATACATTTCTACATATATATATTTCAAACCACGTGTTATCACTTATTTCACCCAAGTCTCCTTAACAAAACAAAATAGGTTGAAATAAATGAATATATACAATTAAATAACTGTCACCGATTCTGGTGACAGCAATTTAACAAAAAATGTATTAAGCAAACGATATTAGTAACAATTTTTATTTAAAATATTAATTTTATAATCCTTATTCTGAGTTTCAGAAAACTAAGTGCTAATGATCTAGCAAAGGTTTCTTTAAAATTAGAATAAACTCATAACCCAATCAACTATAATAATCTAGCAAAGGTTTGTTTAAAATTAGAATAAACTCATAATCCAATCAACTGTAATAATTTATATATTTTAATAAAAATTATCATAAAAGAAAACTAAAAATTTAACTTGCCCATTGATTTCGATGATCTCCAGATGATTCTCCGAGCCATCGTTAGGCGATACCGAGCGAGCATTAGTCGATCTGGATTTTAGAACGTCGCGAGCATCAAGACTCTCAATTTCGTCTGTATTCTGCAGTCTTGGTTCTTCGGTTTCGGAGCTTGAGTTAGAAATATCAGTCGTGGTCGGAATTTCGCTTTCCTGATAATATAGAACACATTCAACAATATTTCCATTAAAATATCTTGGAAATTGCAAAGTTAGTTCACATATAAAGTATAACTAACCGTAATTTGTTGCTCAGTTGCATTATTAATATCTAATTTATCCGTGACTTCAATAAGAAACGTTTCCGAGTTTTCCGTCGTAGTCTCGGCGTCGCTCGTGGTTGTATAATTGGAGTAGTCGTCCGTATAATAACTCGTATCATTCGAAACATCAACGTTATTAGCCTCCGAAATCGTTGGCTCGTATAAATTGGTACTAGTATCAAAAGTCGATGTGTTTTCAGTCTGAGCAGTTAAAGCTAATGATTCTTGGGACATGGACGCTGTTTCTCTAGATTCAGTCTCAGCTGAAGACGTCGATGACTCCCTTGATGTCGATGACTCGTCCGATGACGTCGATGTAACATCGGTATTTTCTGTCTGTGTAAAAAGCGTCGACGCCTCTTCCGATGAAGATGACATGTCGTCGTTTACACTCCGCCCCGGTAAGGACGCTGGATCTTTTGGTATTGAAGGTGAATCGTAGCTTTCGGTCCGGGCATCAGCTAGCGTCGATTGCTCTTCAGACGAGGACGAAGTGCCGCTTTCCGGTGTGGTTGTATCAAAAGGTGATTCCTGGAACTGAGGTTACAAAACGTTTCGAATGATGAAGTAATGTATTATTAGCGAGCGCGCACTTTCACTCGTTAAAAAATGTTCTGCATGAAATAGACTGCGCATCTTCAAAAGTCGTTTTATTTATTGCGAATACAATTTTATAGAACTTTTATTCGACGTGAAACATTTTTTTTTAAATTGTTTTATCGTTATATTCCATTTTATATCAAACTACTAAAAAACGAAACGCTTACAAACAAAATTTTTCGCAAAAACGAAATTTATTTCACAAGCTCTTTTCTTTAATACGATTAATAATCTAATAATAAATGTGATAAAAGTGCCTATACCTGGCAGTGACCGCAGGGTTCATCCTTATAAGTAGATAGAATCGCTGCTTTTACGTATGGGAAATGTAGGATGCTCCAGGGCACGATGACTTGATAGGTCAGTCTTCCGCAGCTGTATAATCATAAGTGATTTATATACTACACTCCAACTATCAACAATCAGAGCTGTCCGATCACGCTAATTGGCGCTCAAATTTAATGCTCGATTCGCGCAGTTCCACGGGTTCGAGTTGTTGAAGGAGCAGGCGTTAATTAAAGCCTTGCATTGGGTTATTGATTACGTCTTAATAGAAGGCAAGTTGTAAGCGCGGATATATATTCGTCAATTAATTATTTTGGCAAAAAATTTTAACCGTTATTGATTTACTCGGGCATTTTGATTAGTAGATGAATAATTACATTTTTTTTATAATAATAATTCGAGCTTAATCAGCAAACATACTACAAACATATTATACTAGATTTTTAAATATACTTTAATACCAAAACAATCTTTAGATTTATATAAATAAACTACGAAACTACTAAAACCAACGAACTCTCGACAAAACAATGACCCAACAAACATAATTACCGATCGATAACCAGAATTTGATCGCGAAAAGCCCTAAGCTTGGCCCAGATCCTCAGCTCGTCATTGTCTTGAATAAAGTAGACGTCCGGTCCGAGGGCCTCGATGAGAGCCTCGGGCGACACGACGACCGGCGGCTGTCCCTCCGCCTCGCTCGGCGAGATCTGCTTCCACGTCTCTTCCTCCACCTCGATTTCCGCCCTGTCGATGTAGCGCGCCTCGCCCGGCGCCGCGTTTATCGCGAAGAACTGGATGTTGTCGAAGCCCGTCTTGTCGAAGCGCTCGCGCAGCACTCGCAGCCTGTTGGTGTTAATTATTGGTTTGGTTTTAGCTTTGTAATGTTAGCCTGAGAGATGGGAATTTGAGGGTGTTCGTTCGCTTGGTAGCTTGTAGCTTTGATCAAGTAAAAACTGAACGTGAATTTTTGTTTTAAAATTGAAGTTTGTGATGTTTTTTTCTTTCACATTTCACGGATATACTTTTATCAAGAGGCGCGGTAGCGCCTCGAAGGCAAGTCTGAGTAGTAATTTATACTTTCCTATAACGGCAAAAAAATGTTCTATGAAAACCTATGAAAATATATGAAAAATCTTTTAAAATTGGGACATGTTTGATAGAATTTCATAGATTTTTCTTCATAGTTTTTCATTACTATCGCTAAAATTTCATAGTTATTCTTAGGTTTACTTATTTTATTCCTGGCAGAAAACTATTCTATGAAAAACTATAAAAATCGTTGAAAACAGTTAAACCAAATTAAAAATATCTAAACTCACATAGCAGCCTGCCTGTGACTGAACTGCCATGTCGAATCGAAGAAAGCGAGGACATTCACACGCCCGATCTGCTTATCCCAAAACTGTAGGATGCTGCACTGCTCCAGGTAGCCGAGGTCCTCCTGCCTCTTCGACAATTTGCTGAACCTTTTCGGTATAACGCGAACGTCACCTGGGACGTCGGCTTGCACACGGCCGAAACTAGGCGAGTCGTACCATAGGGCCGTTAGTAATAAAACTATTAATCTCATTGTCACTGAAATGTCAGTTGGTGTTGGCTTTTTTTTATTTCAAGTTTACATTTCAATTGCCTTTTTGTCTGCTAGCTGTAAATTTATGAAGAGGAAAATGTTAACTTCAGAAAAAGCTTCAAATAAATTTTTGTATGTCTTATTATTTTTTTCTAATAATAACTACTAAATCTCTGGGACTACTATTACGATAAGCCAAGATTAATCAATTTCGTTTTCTTTTAGTATTATTCAAATTCATTATTTTTTGATACTCTTATTGTTAATTTAGAAAATAGTAAAACATAATTTTGGTTAAAACCAATTTATCGTACTTACTATATGTACTTCTATTATTTTGAATTATTTAAGTCTTTTATATTGTGCTAAAAATCTGAAACTAACCGCAGTTGGAAACCTTATATTTTGGTTTCTGCATGCACTTACTATTGGCTTTTGAGCCATTTCATGAATTTAGATCAGATCTAATTTGAAATACTTCTTCAGCGTAGTTCTACAAACTTTAACAATTACTTTTTTGAAAATTAATAAAAAGTTATTATTCGACACATTTCTGAAAAAAATATTAATATTATAATGTATCTATCTGTCCAATAATTTTTTACTAATTTTTTTGTCTGTACTGCTATTGGCAATTTTCAAGGAATATTTTAAGCCTGGTGGTCTGGTCTAAATAATTGATGGACTGGTTAGCTCAAAAACCTGTTGTAAGTGGATACAGAAATCAAAATCAAGGTTTTTAAGTGCAGTTAGTATCAGAATCTTGGAGCACAGTATAGAACACTCAAGTATGCCAAAATGATATTATGATTATATGTTCATAGAAATATAAAAATTTTATATTATCAAAAATTATATTCTATTTTTAAAACTAATAAATATTTTATTTATAGATAATTTCACTTAAAAATAAAAAATAATTTAAAAAACTGAAAAATAAAAAAAAATTTTGTTGTCTACTTTAGTTTACGTATCAGTCACTGGAAAATGTCATAATTACAATTTTAATACGTTTTAATCTATTTCGTGAATTAAAAAATAACGTTTTAATACTTTTTATTAAGTCTGTATGAATAAACTAACTGTAGCGTAACTTGGTAATGTGTGTTCATAAATAAGTAATGTCATAAATAAGCAAATATTACCAAGTTTTGATTAATAATGAATCTTTTGATTATTAAGCCTTTTATATATAAAAAATCTGTTAATAATTAAAAATTTCATTTACATGCTAAAAATCGAATAGAATTTATGATCATAGAATGTATGAATAAAGTAAAAGTACATAGCTACAGCGTGGTTATATTGGCTCATTTATGAACCCAGTGAGTAGCGCTTCAATAAAGTGAAATGTGATTACAAATGAAATCTGAAGCATTAAAATGTAGATAATAAAAAAGTAGATCAATTCTTGATTTACAACTCTTCTTATGGATCTTATTACAGAAAACTAAAGGTATATCATCACATTTATGCTCATTTTAATATGCGCACTGCACAAGCTTTTGTTATATTCTAATTAGCAAATTACATATTTCATTTCATCTTTTCTACTAATTAATAATCGAAGCACAATCATACACAAACTTCAAACACCCAACCCAAAAATAGAATATTTTCCTAAATTTTAACGACTCGCGTTGCATAATGCGGAGGATTAACGAGGCGCTTAAGGCCTGCCGCATGATCAGCCGAGAAAGAAACTTTATACACGTAAGTAAAAGAGGTTGGCAGAGAGGCAGGAGGGACGCCGCGAAAAGAGCAAGTACCTACGGTGCCTAGTCCAAGGACACCGGGCTCCGATCATGCGCCTTTTTCATCGCGCTAAGCTTCCTTCGCCTCCTTACCACTTGCCCTGCAGCTCGCTCGCGGCACGCGCTTGCTTGCAGGCAGTTTTGAGATCAATTTTCCGTTTGCCGCAGCGCGCGCGAATTTTTGGGTTTTGGTGTTTATGAAAAGTTGCAACTGTTGTTTTATTGTTACGAATACTTTTTTGTGTAATGAGCAGAAAATTAATCGTGCGGCTGAAGTTTTGAATTATAAAAACGAATGATTTTGATAAATAATATAAAATAGAATGAAATATAAATAGGACTAATATAGAAACCCTTGATAATATTTACTTTATTTAATTTTTTATTTCTTAAAAAAATAAATAATTTCCTGTTTCTCAGATGACCTAGTAAAGATTTAATTCTTCTTGCTAATTATGAAAAGTTGATTGCAGTCAAAGTAATGTCAATATAAAATGAAGGTTATTTGTAATTGTAAAATTATTACTTGGAAATCAAGATTCATGATTCACTACAGTACAGAGAAGAAACTTTGGAAAAATTAAAATACTGGTAGATAAAACTATCTCAGAGTGTAATATCTAAAAAATTATTAAACTTTATTGAAAATTTTATTACGACTTTTGAAAAACTCACAATAAGTTTTAGAAAATTTATAATACTATTTTATTAAATTTTCTATAAAACATACAATTTTTAAAGTCTGTGGCAACTTTACTGACCAGTGTTACAAAAAAATTCTTCTTTCAGTGTATTATCGTTATTTCAAATAACAGAGCTAATTGGTAATACATGAAGTTCCGGCAGAGTAAGGGATTCATCAATAATTAAGCTTCATCAAATAATATTATTGAGAAAAGTCAATAAAATGCATATTATATGATTATCCTGAAATATGACTTTGCTATAGTTTATTATCGCTATACAAATATACGTTTGCATGAAAAGCGCAAAGGAGTATGAAAAGGGCATATACTGCCCTCGTATATTGCAAAAGCAGCGTCTATAGTAACGAAATAGCCTTCGTTATTGATTATCGATTGTAAAACGATCAAATCAAAAATCCTAGTAGAAAACAGAAAATAGGGCCAAGCGGATTGAATGTCAATTTTGATGAAGCCTTCTCTTATTTCCAATTATCACGTATTTCTCTATATTTTTTAGTTATCTAAAAAACTGT
Source organism: Eupelmus azureus (assembly GCA_030522685.1). Taxonomy (NCBI): domain Eukaryota; kingdom Metazoa; phylum Arthropoda; class Insecta; order Hymenoptera; family Eupelmidae; genus Eupelmus; species Eupelmus azureus. The sequence continues at coordinate 16,962 of JAPYZA010006726.1, forward strand.
TTTCTAATTAAAACAAAAAAAAACAGTTTGAATTTGCTAAACAATTTTTGACTGAATGCAACGCTTTTTCAAATTAGACTATGTACAAATAATAGCTTTTATCAAATTTATCCATCCTTATAAAAAATTAGCAATATTTGTACAAAATCTTGCCTCGGCAGTGCGCAATATTACTTAAAATTTATATCCAACTTGAATCTTCGGATCTAATAAAAATAATGCAATAAAAAGTTTTTATTGTTTGGCAGTGTAAACCTCGGATCAGTTGCTGCTCAATTGCCCTTTCAGCCGCGGCGTGTATAAAACATACCGGAGCTAACAACGTTAAGCTTGGTACACCTTTCGTTTTACTCGTTTCGAATAAATTCGCGTAACCGCAATTTTTATGAGAGCACTATATTTTTGTAATTTTTCCACGGCACGTTTTGATAGTTTTGTACAGTTCTGTTACGTACTTTTTGACGAATCAGCCGCGACGATTGTAATTAAACGTAAAATTTTATTTATTACTTTGGAGTATAATCACTAGCTGAAAATTCTGAATTTCGTAAGCTCTCGATTTTGCAGGAAGCGATTAAAATGCTTATCCGCCGGTGGAGTCCGAGATATTAGTCACCGGAGCTATTGTCGAGTTTAACAAGTTTTGAACTGTGCCAGTGGAGGCATTTTCTTAAAAGAAAAGACCATTGAGGAAGCAGAAGTATTACAGGAAAAGATCAAGAACAATCGGCAAGATATAGGATGCGGAAAGTCGAGAAAAGTGGGCAAAAGCATGGAGAAAGATAAGGTTTAGAAAATATGCAAAAAGTAGGCAAAATAACTTATACTTAAATAGAGGAGTTGTAAAAATTAGAAGGATGATAGGAAAGTAGAAACGGAACTACGAAGGAATTCCTGGGGCGAGAGCTGATAAATGCTTTTTTTTCGAAAATGCGTGAGAGTATTTAGAAAATACGTAATTATTAAAGAAAAGTTCAAGATTTTTTTCTTTTCTCTCGGCAAGGTTTCTGCGTGGAGTTTTACCTTGCTATAGATGTAATCGCTGGAAAACGTTTTCCGCTTTCACGAAGGTTGCAAAGTGCATCAGTCGATGTATTGCAAATTATAGATTTCACGTCATTTCCATGTTATGTGTTATTTTAGATATAAAATAACTTTAGATGATATGG
>JAPYZA010006727.1:0-10779 GCA_030522685.1 Eupelmus azureus
GGTTTTCTGGGTTGTATGAGTCTTTCATCTGCGGAAGATCAGCTGTACGATTGGCTTCGATAACGAGTTTATGATACATGCGAGCACTGACGCAACGAGCGCCTACAGGCGGAAAAATTGGATTGACCTTGGGCTATGAGTTCTAGAAAGCATCGGCTATCGGGAAACTGATTGTCGGGTCATCTTTTTTTGTTGCGCTGACCGGCACGTTTTTTGGTGTTAACCGAAGCTGGGCTCGGGAGCCGATCGCGATTGATGTAATCTGAGACGATATCGGAAACATAATTACATCGACAATCGGTTTTATCGATCGCGATTAGACTCGAGTATTTTGCTAAAAAAGTCATATTCTATTTCGAGATTGTATATCGGTGCATCGGCTCGTACTTGGCGAGACTTGTTGCTCGCTATCGGCGAATCGTAAACATGACTCTCCTTGATCTCTCTGTCTGCGGGATTTGAACTTCGCTGAAAATATGCAATATATCGATTTTTACGTTTATTCAAGATCGGCTCGCGTATTATTATCGCCGCTTATTTTCATAAGCTCTTGTGGTAAGCTTCAGTTTCGAACTCTAGACAATTGCTTTTAATTGAAATCTGCTTTATCTCGAGTGTGCGTGTGCCAGAATGAACTTGCGAGTAATAAGAGTGAAGTGTATTTTTATTGCAAATTATAATTTTTAAATCCCTTTGAAGCTTGACGTGAATACAAATGACGATTTCATAAAAGATTCTTTACAATCAATAAATTTCACACCTACGAGGCGTACACACATAAGAGTCATTATTGATGAGCATTCGCTTCGATTCGTAGGCGTGTGTCGGAACGTAGCTTGTTATTTTTGGAGATGTATTTTTCTCCCGAGACGTTTAATAATGACCCGCGTTATAACGATTTATTAAATGGACTTTCCAAGTAGACCAGTATGTTAACACTGTTTTTCATATAAAGCACCATCTCGATAATTTAAAACCCAAAGGAATCGTGCCTCCACAAAAGCCACAGCCACCGATCGATTCTTCGAAAAAGATCCTATAAACAAAACAAAAAATTTCGACAAAGCCTCAGTGTCAAATACTTGGCAGAGGCCAAAGACCAGCTCCGCGATACATTTCCATCCTCCAACATACAGACCTTGAGCGAGTATAGAAAATAGAAGAAAAAAATCGTCTCTCCACCTGGCTACCGATAGAAACGAGCACCTTACAAGTGAGGCCTTTTGTTTTGCAATTCGATACTCCCGAGACGTATATAATCTCAAGGCGCTTTTCTCCATTTTTTATTAATCGGCGCGTCGCTCGATTAGAGCGCTAGTCGCGAAATCTTCGCGCGCCACGCACGATTTATGCCGCCTCTCCGCGTGTTTGTAGACGGCAGCGAGCCGAGATTATCTGTTAATTTACGAAATCGCCCCGGCGGAGCGCAACTTTTTACGAGCTCCGTATATTAAAACGCTTGTATCGCGGCCTGTAAATATCTCAGAAAAACAAATTATTTAAATTTAGCGTAAAGAAAGCCGCGTAGCTATTAAAAATCGAAACTAAGACCCACACGGCGCCTTCGGAAATTCTAGAAAAAATGAATACGTTTCCCAGCCAGCTCTGAAACTCTCCCCGCATTCAATGAATTCTCGGTATAACACCGATCGTCAAACGCCTCAGAACAACTAGCAGGCACAATATTGAAAAGCAAAACTTATCGGCCGTCTGTTTAAGTCGCAAATTTATGCGCACTCGTCTAGTCAGCATTAAAAAATCGTGCGAGCTCTCGCCTTTTTTTTGCGCTCTCCACTACTCCACGGCGCCGAAGCCAGCGCCTTATCGTCCGATTATTTTCGCCGATTTTATCGCGGCGCTCGGGCTGGCCTATTAACGCCCATCACGTGACTTTTCGTCTGCCCGCCGATGGCCTTCGCTATCGGGCGCGCTTATCTACGCCAGCGGCGCTCTCTCTTTTTTTCGGCCGCGGCTTAACGCCTCGCCCTCCCGTCGAAAGCGCCTGGGAACCGCTCCGTCTTTCTCGTTTTCTCTGGATTTTCCCGAATTGCGAATGGCGCGCGGGGGACTTTTTTTCTTTATCGGCTTTAGTGGATTGCGCTTGAAAAGCGTGTGACTAATACAGGTGGAGGAGCAGCGTGCTAAAGCTATTTTTGCTCTCCGCGCGAATGTTTTCTTTGTTTTATATATCTAACATTGAAATGTAACAGGAAAACTTTTTTTTTCCTAACGAACGCTCGTTTGTCTTCTTGTTTGTATATTCGAGAAGCTAGAGCCCCAGACAAATTGATCCGTGGCTTCGCAATCGCTCGGTCATCGCGAATAATATATACACCCGACACCCCGAAAATACACGCTCGGAAGCACGAATTTAACTTTCCCTCCGCTCTGCTCAATAATTCCATCGCCACTAATGATTCCCAAACGTTCATCGACATTGTTTCTAGTCTTCCCCGCCGAACATAAATAAGTCCGGATTTCGCCGGCTCGAGTATCCAGCCCACCTCGTAACAATCGACCAATCGAACACGACCACAACGAAGAAAAAAAAGCGAAGCTTAGAGACAGAAATCGCGGCGAAATAATCGCGTGTATATCCGCGCGGGGTGTCGATAAACGAGAGCAGCGGGCCCAACTTAACGCGGGGCTAATTTTAACGTTATTTCGCTTGGCGTTCGACCAAGACGATTGGCGTGGCCGACGCCGGTTTCTTCTCCAGGCCTGCGCTGCTCTCTTCGCTCCTAGAGAATTTTTCTTTCTCCTAGCCCCCCTCCCCACCGTTTGCGCCTCCTTAATGTTTTTTTAGGCCTATCAGGCGTCGGCCGTCGGCTGGATTATTTGCATTTTGACTGCGCGTTGCTTTTTTGTCGTCGGAGTTCGGATTACACTCTTTTTCTCGATGGAGAGCGAAGGTTTTTTCGAGCAGGCGTCGAGGCGATTTGTCGTCGAGCGACTCTTAACGCATATGTTGCAACGCTGTATTTGGTTTTTGTTTAAACGATATACTCGAATGTTTGATGTCTTAATGGCTAAAATTGAATAATGACCGTAGCGTCGAAGACGGCAGCGAAACCATCGACAAAAAGTCAAAAACGTGTAATCGAGATTGGAAGCGAAGCCTCTCACGGTACTTAATATTTAGATTAATTCTGCCACGCCGGCCGAATCGAGTTTTGATTTTCAGAATAAAAGCGCTCGCGCGCCAGCCATGGGCGGCGTTTATAAATGTACATACAGACTGGCGGAGATAAATTTCACGCGGCGGCGATAAAGAAAAAACGTGCGCGCCTATACGAGCACGAAGCAGATTTGCAAATAAAAGTGCGAGCCAGCGATCCCGCGAAAGAATTATCTTCGTGACGAAACGGCCCGTAGATAAAGTTTTAGCCGTTTTGCGCAGTTGCGTGTTAGGCTTTGTAACGATGCGTTCGCCGCGCGGAAGCCGGTATAGCCTCTCCCCACTCTCTGTATCGTGAGCGATAAAATGATAATAAAAAAAAAAGAGAAGCGAGAGCGTCCGAGTGTGAGCGACATGCGTGTATACAGTATAAAAGAAGCGTGCTTACAATATAATTTTTTTCATCCTCACCGGAGATTTACGGTACGAGCTATTCTCTGTCCTAATTAAAAATAACACGCTTTTATCGTGTCGTGGGCTCCTCGTCCACCTGCCCCGACACACAAATATCAGCCGTATCCACAACGAGCAAAAAAGCCACTCTGTACGCACGTGAATTCGACTCCTCGAAGCGCGCGCGGCCGCGGAGTCATTAACAATTTTAATTAACCGTGCACGCCGGGAAAAACCGAATTCACCAAGGAACGATTATCGGCATCGATTGGTTAAAAGTCGGACTCTTGGAATTCGCGAGGCTCTCTCGCTCTTTTCTCGTTTCCGATCCTGGCGCGGTCTCGTGACGCGAATTCCTTTGGCAATATTCATCGCGGTTTGTTGACACGCAGACTCTGTATATACACATGCGAGGAGAGAAAGCATTCTCAATTTTTTTTTGCTCTTTGCGATTTCTTTGCGGTTTCGTATATAGGCGCGATTGCAGCGCGTCGGTGAGTGTGTGTATGCTTGGAGTGGTGCGTTTGTATGCATCGTGGATACGGGCACGTGTATCGCGATGTTTTGACGGTTCTTCGACTGGTTTATCTCGAGCTTACAATGCGCGCGCTTGCGCCATTCGAAAAATCTCGTGATTTACGAGCCAAGGTCAGGCTAATGTTATTTAACGCCGCGAGTTACGAGCGGATTACCGCGGGATGCTTTTCTTAATAACGTTTTCATCGCGCTCCTTCTCAGAGGATTTTTTATTCGTCTTCCTGAATTGAAAATTAAATGGGCTCTGATTAGGGCCCTATCTAGGTTACCTAATTATTAATATTATTGCAGTTGTGCAAATTCAAATTAATAGGACTAACCAGTTAATTTTTCATTCCAATTTTTCCAGACTAAATAACGAGGAATATCGTGCATTATCCAAAACTGATCAAAACCCACCGTAACAGCAAACAATCGGTACAAACAAAAAGCGATCCCCAAATCAACCCGATCTCTTAACCAGCCAGCCGGCGTGACAGCGTGGCCGCAGGCGACGGCCCATTGCCCGAGACAGAGAGAGAGAAAGCCCCGGAGAGTACCTCCTCCGCGAAAATAGACTTAGGAAGCGCGCGAGTCCGCGCATGCCAAGCTGCATGAATGAGTCTCTCGGAGCGCGCGCGCGAACACGTGCTGCTAGCCGCGCGCGCACTGATTTATACACTCGTACACACACTGCAGCGCCGCTCGCTTTAATGACGCGCGTACCTAGCGTCCTTTTTTTTCTGCTCCGTCGCGCCGGGGAGGGTCGCCTTTGATTTTAATTTTAGATGAATGCGGAGCGAGCGAGCCGAGCTGCCCGCACTGTGTCGTCTCGATAAATTAACGTTGGGAATCGCGCGCGGGATTCCAGATGGGTTTGAGGCCTGGCGTTTTGCGTTAGGTGGTGCTGATGGGTTGTCGTTTTTTTTTCGGGGCTGTCGATTGTGTTGAGAATATTTTGATTCTTTGGCGGAAATAATAATTAAAGCTGGAGTTGGGAAAATGGAAATATATAGATAGATAGGGAAATCTGTGCTCACATGTTTATAGAGGAAAATGCTCGAAACTATAGATAAATACAGAAATGCGTGCTCAATCGAATTTTCTTAAAAGAATTTATAGACTGGAAATATTTGTGATATAGCAAACTTACTGTAATGAAGAAAATAAGAGTTATTTATCCACCAGCAGTTTTTCTAAGTGACTGGCGGTACTTAATTTAATTAACTCAGATAAAAGAGAAAATGAAATGTACTCCAACGAATAAGTAATTTAAAATAGATACATTTAATATAATAAAAAGTTTAAAAATATACGCGTAAACATGGCTCGATCCTTTCAATACAATATCCAATATCAATACCGGCGATTCTCATTCAGGAATTTTCGTCTTTCGCCCGCTAAACATTCTCCGACATCTCTCGCCCATTAGCATTCTTAGCCACTTCCTCTCCTCCCATTTCCATTTCTTCCTCCATCCCGCGTGCTAACCTTAACTCCCATCCGTCCACACAGTATCCTCCACACAGCCAAAGCTCGGCATCACCTCAAAAATTACCCAATCCCCTTGCTTCACCCACCTCCCGAAATGCCATTAACAAACAAGCCCACATTCAGCCTCCCCAAGCGAGCCGAACCAAAAGCGTCTCGACGCTGAAACACAGACAGGGGAGACACGGCCTATGCAGAAAGAGAGCAACGTGGAACAGCCAAGGCGCGCGCGCACCGAGAAAGTCTAATCTTAGAGGACGCGCGAGCGCGCGGTCATTCAGCGTGTCGCCTCGGCGCGCGAACCAGAATGAGCTGCTCTCCGTGCCAGTGGTACGAAAGGGCGAGGCGGAACGTAAAAGAATAGCAAGCTCTTGGCTTGAATGGCTCGTTCGATTTTTATTGCCATCGCGCCGAGGCGGCTTCGTCCGGTCTTGATTCTTCTTTTAGCTGGAGGTGGGGAGGGATGCCTGCTTTGAGCCTCTGTGGAGAAAGGGATTTTTTTTGGAAGAATGCGCTTTTTAAAGTTGATAGATATTGAGAATTTGTTGTAGTTCAAGTCCTCAAATTTAAATATCTCTATGATATTTGCTCGCATAATGTAATACTTACGTTAAAAGTAGTAAACTGAAAAAGTAAATTAAAATTAAAATAAATAAATGGAACTAGAAAAATATTTCGAATACATTTTATCGTTTATTTATCTAACAGAAAAATTCTTGCTATTTGTTAACACTACAACAACCTAACGACCATAAAATAGTGCACAACTCCACAATTCCAGTCTCCTTTTTACCAGAAATTCCGCAAACCGCAAGACCATTTTTCTCACTGCACTGTTGCGCGAACGCGAAAAAGGAAATGCCACTGGCCGCTGAGGGGGCAGACGCTTCACGGAAAACTTTGATCGTGCTGCGAGGCAATAAATAACCGTCGCGGATTAAGAGGGTCGCGAGCCGATAAGGCCGACCGCTTCCTCTTATCTGAGATGGCGAATCCGCTGGGACGTGATCGTATATACACAAAAGTACGGCCCGAGAGCACGCGAGCTGCTGCGGTTATCGGCGATGATCGATCCGCGGAGCCGAGCGCGCGACTCTCCTGGTAGACGGCTTTTCGACTTTCTCCGCGGAGTCTTATCTGACGCGGTGTTAAGTATCAATGAGACACTTTTTGGGTGTAGCTTGGGACTGTAGGAGCTGTTGATCCGCAGTTTCGAAAGGTGTGGGGTAGATACGTTTGAAAATGCTTCGGGCTTTTTTATTTTTGGATGAATGGGTGGTTAAAAATGTCTTTTTAGAAAATCGTTTTACGTTGATATTTATTATAGAGGATTACGATTTATCTAAACGTAATTCTACTCTTCTGAAAGTTGAGCAGAAAATGATACAAGTATCAGTTACAAGCCCGCAATAACGAAAAATTTACAAATATTGCTAGAGTTAACAAAAGAAAATATACAACCTTTATTTCAAGTTGTATAATAACCGAAAAATGCATCCAAACCACAAAAAAGCCAACCTCCCAAACAAACATTATCTCCCCAACAAGTTGAATCAATCATATCCTTGTAAAAGAAAACCCCGAAAACCAATGAAGCGCCAAACCCAAACTAATCCACACCCGCCTCTATCTAATTACAGAGGAGCCGCTGGAGAGCAATAACCGAGCGAACGGCAATCACCACCAGCACCTCCAGCACGGCTCGCTGGTCGGCGTCCGCGGCACCAGCACTAGCCCGGCGTCGATCGGCGCCTCGCCCACGCCCAACAGCGTTCACCTCGGGGTCCACCACAACGAGCGCGACGGCGGCTCGTCGCCCGGGGCCAACCAAGCCGGCCAGCAGCACAATCATTATCACAACAATCACAGCAACTCGAACCACTCGTCGGGCACCACGAACCCCATCTTCGTCGACGTCGAGTCCGTGCAGGACAATAAGAAGAGTCGCAATGGGTAAGTTATACTTTCGAGTTGATGCGGTGTTCTTTTCTATTGGTGGTGAGACGTTGTGAAACTGAACTTTGGGTGGGATTGTTTTTGCAGACCCTGTGTTATTCGTTCGGGCACGAGGGAGGTGCACAACAAGCTCGAGAAGAATCGGCGGGCACACCTTAAGGAGTGCTTCGAGCTGCTGAAGAAACAGCTGCCCTCACAGGACGAGAAGAAGTCGTCGAATCTGTCCATACTCCACGCGGCCATCCGACACATACAGGTCAGTAATTGATCAAGTTTCATTTTTTTTTTCGTTTTATCTCTTTTAGTTTTATTGGTAAATTGAATTAATAATATCAAATGATATTGCGTTTTGAAAATCGAATTTAACATTAATATATAAACGTAACGTATATACTAAAGAAAAGGTAGAAATCTCCTATTGACAACTGAATAGGGCATGTATCGCAAGAATTTTGTTTTCCATCTTTGATTTTTGCACACCCGAGTCACGCAATCGTAAATATACTTTCTATGACCTTTTCGCGATTTTTTGCAAACGCCATTATCTCCCCTGCATACCGAAACGCATCGTACTTCTTCCCGATAAACGCGAAATATTCGAGATAAAGCTCTGTTTGTCGCTGGCGTGCGACTCGTATTTAAACAGTGCGCTTTCTCTCTAGCGCAGCAAGTGAATGTTTAGAAATACGTAAATTTAGAAGCATCAGAAATTTTCCTATGATTCACCGAATACTCTCTTTCGGAAATACTAACAAAGATCAACCTTACAGCCCACCCGATTCCACAAATCAACATCACCCCTTACAAAATCACTTCCAACATTCACCCAAACCGTGCCCTCACAACCCACCCAACCCATTCCCCTCTTAAAAAACCCCTCGCAGCCATACCTCAACACCCAACCATCCACAAATGATAAAAGCCACCACCCACTCCTTACCGAGCAAAAGCTCTCACCGAGACGGTCCATCGCTTCTCCATAACGCTGAAAGTCGCTCTCTCTCTCTTTCTCGTCGAGCGCGTGACCCCAGCGCAGCCGCGTACCCTGACCTTTCGCACACTCGCTCTCTCGCAGTCCACGTGTGCGCGCACGCGCGCTCGCTGCTCTCCGGCTCCCCCACCCTCTTGGCGCTGAGCGTACCGCGTGGCGGGGAGCCGAGAGAGCCGTGTGTATATAGCCTTATCGAGTGCGCGCGGCTCGGACGCTGCTTGTGGCCCGAGGGACGCTTTGGAAAGCGGGATTATAAGTTCTTTTTTTTTATTGATTGATTTTGGTCGTCTTGTTTATTAGAGCTGTTGACTAGCACGATTAGACTGTTGTGTTTAAGGTGAGTTCACAGGTGAACGGAAAAGATTTTGTAACACAACAATGGTTGAGTATGGATCGTCTGGGAACATCTCGCCCGTTTCTACTTTTAGCATCGAGCCTACTGAGCTGATTTTTGTAGATGGTTTTACTCTGGCCTCCAGCTTTTCCGTGGAGCAAAAAAATTAATTACTTCTTCGGATGTAATTCTATCGCTTTCTTCTCCTATATCAAGAGAGAGAGAGAGCCATTGTAGCCGAGAAAGTTCGAACCCGGCTAAAGCCGCCTACTCGATGACGTCGTTTCTCCTAAGCTTTTTGAGTCGCCAAACACCAGTCCTTTTGCGGATTCCCACGTCGCGTCTCCAAGGACAGGCATTGATTCATCTCAATTCTTACTAGTAGTAACAGGCAGGCTCAGCAAGACCAACCGCCAAGCAAACCCATACCCTACCTGTTCTCAAGTCCAAATCAAATACAAGCAAAACGCCTCGCTCCCTAGAAATCAAGCACATAAAACGCGTCCGATCAACGCACGCTCACGCAGCCACGCTCCACTTTACGCCCATAGATACACAGTCGCTTTATCGCCGCTCGATAGAGCGCTAAAACTCCTCGGCCTGTAATGTACACACGAACGCGTCTCGAAAAGCTTTACACACACGATAAAGACAGAGCAGAGGAGTGAGAGAGGGGGAGGGAGAAAGCGAGCTCTGCGTAGCGGCAGACAGCCCGGAGAAACCCCAGCGAGACGCTCAAGTGCGTCACGCGCTTTGCCCTTCCTTCGCTCGCGCTTATATATAGAGTACACCACTGCGTTTATTGGTTATGCAAATTATGTAAAGGAGAGTGAGCGTCGCCGGCCAGTGCATTTTTGCGCGCCCGATCTTTAAGCTTTCATCGCGCTGCTCGGCAAGTCGGCTCGCGTACGAGGGTGCGTGTGTATCGTCGGAGGCGTCGGAGAATTTGTATACGTGACGCTAGGCGCGTTTATTAAACCGAGCGAGCTATATGCGTGCCTCTTGTAGCTCTGTCTCTGTTTTCCCTCTCTCCTAGGCTCGCCCGTGCTTCCAATGCGATAAAGTTGTTTTTATGAATCGCCGATGTATATATCATTTGCGAAATACTCAGCGGCGCTTTTTGCGACGTTTCTTTTTTCCTTTCGACGGCTCGGGATTTATGCCTTTTTTTAGGCTGACTAAGTGGCTGGTGAAATCACGAGTTCCGTTATCGCTGACTAGAGTCTTACGATTTTTCGTCGGTTTTCCTGTAATTTAGAGCAATACAAGTTTCGTTCTAACGTTCTATTAAATTGCCGCATGAATTTAAACAAATACTTAATTACTCAAGAAAAAAACCTTTAAAAAACGCATACTCTTTACTCGATCCGATCCAATAGCTCACTAAAGCATCAAACGCTCGTTAAAAAAAAATTCCCCCCTCGCGCGACAAATCAGCCGACGCATAAACCTAAAAGCCGCAAAACAACCCCACCCTCTCTCCCAGGCTTTAAAAAGAAAGCCCCCGCGCGGGCATCAAAGGCCGAAAGCGTCGTATTTACGTTTGCACTCCGGCTTAAACGGCCGTCCGCGATGTCAAAGCTCCCCCACCCACGCTCGGCGAGCCACCTGTGCTTGCGCGCGCGAGCGAGCGCAGAGATATCGTCTAGACCTTTCGCGTCCCGGGCGGAGAAACGCCGAGGAGAGGCACGCGATATACATCCGCGTCTGCGCTCCGCTCTCTCGTACACACACACACACACATGGATAGGCTATTTCTCTCTTGCTCCCACTATGCAGCGCGACGCACACATAGATACAGAAAGCGGTAGCCGCCACGTGACCGGCGCGCGCGCGGCCATCGCCGTCACGCCTTGTGTCACGTATACACATGTGCGCCGCTGGCTCTGCCCGGTCGAACTGAAAGGGTTTTGTGGTGTG